>JABVXU010000794.1:0-20234 GCA_013365365.1 Cruorifilaria tuberocauda
TATATACTATACATCAGAAAAAGTGCTGCACACATAATTACAATATGAGGGTATCAATAGCTTAACATTATACTTATTTTAATTATTAATACGAATGTACTATTAATTGCAGTATCACTAGGTATTAATAAAATAGTATTAATAAAATTTAGAGTGTAATAAATATAAAAAATATATCAAGTTTCTGATATTTTCCCTTTTCAATTAGTCTACTGCCTGCTATTCTACAAAATAAAAAAATGTCTTGGATCATTTAGCACGCAAAATTAAGCATGCATACCAGTCGCATGTGTCATTTCATTAATATTCAAGTATGCCATTTTTTTCCATCAAACGATAATACTGGCTCAGTAGTTATCTTAAAAAAGGTAAATCACTGGAACTCAATGGTTTTCCATTAAGATACTACCTATAACACATTCAACGTTAATTTTAGTAATATTTTATTCTAACTTCTCTTTATGCCTTCATATTGTTTGAGATTTTAAATTCATCAAATAATTCCTGTATATCAATTTTCAGAAAGTTAGTATTCTGAATTAGAAAACTAACTATGTTGGGTGTTCGCCGAAAGGATTGTTTCGTTGAAATTTTCATTCGTTATATCTAACAAGTTGAGTGCATTATCCTTGGTGTAAACAGGACTGGGCAGCACTTCCTCTACTATAGTAATCATTTCTTGAGCAGTCTTCTGCAACCGCTGTGCAACCTCACCTAATGTTCGAATTTCTTTCCAGTATTTTAATTCACAGACTTTTGCTATAATCTGAAGAAGTCAATCAATCATATGAATATTCTTCCAAGTAACTTTTAAGCAAATCTAAACAATCACAATTGTCAGAATCACAAATCTTGACAAGAATTTTAAATTCATATAAAATTTGAATTCGAAGAATATATCGTTAACCTGAGCTGCTAGACGACACTCCACAACACGTTCATTGTACTGAGAAGTAGCTGCTTTATTAAGCGCTTCTCCAGAATGAATCACAGCAAAAAGTGCATTTTCAGGAAGTGTAACTGGTAAAAATCTGAGCGGATTGAAGTTTATAAGCATTGCAGAACCTTCATTAGCTAAAACTTCAATTGCTTGATCCATACCGCCACCTTCTACACCAACATATCGCTCCACTTCGGCACACAATTCAGCGAATTCTACCTGAAATCCATATATATTAATTAATTTATAATAAAATTTAAAAAGCAATATAATGGAAAATATTTGGAGAAAAAAGTGCATTAATTAAATTATGCAATAAGTGAATCAAACAATACATCATACCAAACAATCGATAAATGCTGATTTGTTAAAAGTTTTATTAGATTATTCTTGGATCGGATAAAACTAAACTATATGTGTCATAGAAATGAAAATTTTTGCAATACCTTATTGATAATATCAAAAGTTTGTCCAGAATACAGCGCAAGTGTTACGAGTGCTGCAGCACATACGACAGAACTGGAACTAGAAAGACCAGCACCTGTTGGTATGGTACCTGTAACTTGAAACTCGAGGAAGAATGAAACCTCAGCTCTGCAATTCGTGAAGATGAATTTAATATATTATAATTAAGATAGAACTGTAGCAGAATCAAATTCAATATTCAATACCAAATATTTCCTGAATTTCTTACTTAGATATTTTTCTGTTGTAATATTTTCAAAATAATACATTACAACCTACCGTAAACTAATATATTCATGCCTTTCGGTGGCACATTCAAACGTCTTAATATACCTTTCCAACCACATAAAAAATAATGAAACCATTCAGGTTTTGCACTACCCATCCAATCATCGCAAAATTTGTAAGTGTGTGCTCTTTAAGAATAACAATTTATTAATATTTTGAAAATATTTGAAATTTTTTTTCAAGATAAAAACGAATTTTTTGTAATTCAATAGTTTAGTATGATAACAATGGAACTTTATATGAAAGTACTATGGCAACAATAAAATTTTATTTGAAAGCTTATTACAACAATGAACTTTTACTTGAACGCCGTATTTATATTTTGGAACACAATTTCATTAGCATCATGAAGTGAAGCTAAAATATATGTTGAAGCGTTAATTGCCATTGGTAATACACCATAGCCACTGTAATCAATATGTTCGCCTATAAAACATAATATTTGTTACATCATTATATCTCTTCTTAATATTTCAATAGTTATCAGTGTTCATGTTTCCATAATTATAGATAATTTTATCATAACTTAATTATGAATAAATAAATATAAATCAAATATTACTACAATATCATTTGTTTCTTTCAGTATATATTTATTCATTAAAAGTTTTTTCAAATTTTTTTAATAAACGGTCTAAAAAATTCTTGTTGAAATTTTTTAAACATTTTGTCTAATTTCGATATATCCAGAAAGAATTTTAATGAATTTTTTTTGAGATATAAATCTTTAAAGATTCATATGAGATTTGATAAAAGAGTAAATTTTTTTTTAAAAAAAAAGAAAAAGTACCAATTAAATTAACTCTTCCTGGACAACGGACAATATATTTCGCAGAGCAATTGAATCGCTGTCCAAATTCGTCCTTTAACTCATCAAGATCCATTATCCTCGATGTTGGAATTCACTTTCACTCGTAATATTCTAATAAAAAAAATCAGTACATACAACTATAACATATTTATGAGATCAAATTTTAAAATAAAGAAATACTGGAAATAAAAGTGAACAATTTATCAGAATTTTATAACTTCCCAATCATTTACGTTTCTTACCACACAAAAAAAAAATACAAAATACTAAAATGATGTTAAACGATACTTAAAATTACTGTTAGTATAATATTAAAAAGGTGACAGGAATTGATCAGTTTTGGAACGAGAAAAAATAAATGAATTATCACTTTTTATGAGAGAAAATAAGATTGAAATTTTTTATTCAAATTTTTTCATTCACTGATATGGCAAAAATTATCATTTTCATAATTTATTGGATGAAATTTGTTTTGCTGTCTAATCTTTATTGGAAATTCTAAATGCATTGAGTGTACCGAAAAGCAATGAAACAAATTTTTGAACGATTAAGGATTGGAAAAGTAATTTTTAAATTTTTTTCGAAAATTTTCGAATAAGATAATCTCACTGATGAAGAAATCGAAAATAATCGAAATTCCATTAATGCTATAAAAGCAAGAATGAAAATGGATAGTGCCGAAGATCCAGCGAATATGATAACATTTTTCAGAGCAATTAAATTTGGAAATTTTGAAAAAGTTCTCGGAAGAAAAATGCTGCATATGGTACTATTATTTTAATAAAAATCAATTACAGCTTACGAATTCATCAACTTTCTATTTAATAAAAATTATGCGAATTTCACGATATAAAACAGTTAAAAATTAGAACAAAAAGGATAGAGGATGATACTAATATATTCTACTACTGTTAAAGATTTCAAATTTTTTTTCGCCGGATTTCACACATAAAACTTAAATTTTAAGCAAGGCGGAAATTTCAAATCCATTTTTCCATTCAAGCATGATATCCCAAAACATCTGGCACACCTCAAAAAAGATACAAGATTTAGAAGGACTAATAGTGAAGAAATTTTTAATTGATTTCACGTAATACTGGAAAAAAAAAGTGATGAAATAAAATTCAATCTTTTTTTATTGCAAGATGAGGAAAATTTTCAATTATGACATTGCTTTAAATTAGATTGAGAAATGGAAGAATCAAAATAAAACTAATTTGAAATTTCAACACATTTAAAAAATTATAGATGAAACAATGCATGAAATAAGATAGATGAGAAATGAATAATGGTTGAACTTCTATAAACCATATATTATGCTAATTTCAATGTGGTGCAAATGCCTGTTATGCTAATTAATAATGAAAAGCAATTGGTATTGTGCGCTTTCCGTAAGCATTCCTTTTTGCAAAAAATGTAAAAAAAATTTTTAGGACAAGAAAAAAGAAAATACTAGGATATATTTAAGTGTAATGTCAAAGTGCGCGAATTTCGAAAATACTTAAAATAATTTATAAAGAAAAAAAAATGAAATAGTATGATCTGCAAAAATTTTAATTTTTTGCTAAAGACAATTTAAAAATTCAAATACAATGTCACCGTAATTCCCAACAAAAATATGGAAATATATTTCATTCTTTCCTTATTTAATCCTTCATAATATATCGTATCACATACATAATAATGATTTTTTTTAACAGTAAAATATACATCATTATTACAGCATTTTATAAATGCCATAAAAAAAAGCAATTAGTCATTGACTGATCAAGATATAAAATATATGCTTGCCTTATCGCTTCAATTTAATACAACACTCTGAAACATTAACAATAATTTCAATATATATATATATACATAATATATGCACACTTATGCATAAAGAAATTGATCTAAAAACATACGATTATTAACAGAGTATAAATGTAATAAAGTTTTCCAACATTAATCTTAAATACGTTCAATAATGAATTTGAACTTTTAAATAATTAAATATATATATTTGCATACACACATATAACAATATCTGAAATTTAACTAATTTAGATCATAATATATCGTTATTTACTAAATGAATGGCTGAGCATATAAAAGATTTTTTTTTAAAATAAAATTTCAGACTGTTAAGTAAAAATTGAAATAAAGATAAAACTAAAGGAATGGAAAAAGAAGAAGCTAATTGATTTTACATAAATGATGTCGAAGCAAAAGTACAATAGACCGCTGAAGTTGATGAATGAATAAACAATCATTAATCAGAAATTTGATAATACTAGTAACTAAGTGATAGTCTAATAGGTTAATAGTAGATGATTAGTCTAATAGATTATCATGAAATTATTCCAGTATTAATTGATATGTGATAAGTATCATTTCATTTAATCATTTCTATAATAAAAAATGAGATAAACTGTACACCGAGAAACAGAGGAGATGTGATAAACAGTATAAGGAATATGCCGGATGTCCATTTCAATTAGGGAATATTGGTGGTCATTTCGTTTTTTCTTTAAGTTGATTAAGGATTATTTGGCTAAGGATTATTTAGCTGAGGAATATACGGCTACAGTATGGTTACAGTGTGATAATTTGTATGAAAATACATTGAATTTCTGCTTTCCGGATATCTCATTGTGTCTTTTCCTATTTACTGTGTCTTTTTCAAATTTAAAAAATAGAGGAGTGTTTTTATTTTTACATCACTTATGCTTGTATTCATACTACACTCATATTTTTCATTCGTGATTATATTTATACCTTTTTATTCATAATTATTTTTGTAGTTGTACAAATTGCATATTTATATTAAGATATTGTGGTGATATATGAAGTACATGTAATTCAGATAGATTTTTAGGTCACTACAATGAGTTTATTTGCTGCACCAAAAATAGGCACTACTTCAGCTACCACCTTTGGTACTTCAACTTCGGCACCAGCTTTCAGTTTTGGTAATACTATTTCAAGGTTAAATCGTTCTTTTTTTTCTCTTGAACATGTTGTTAGTTTTCATAATTTCCTTATAAACGTTTAGTGGTATGATTAGTAATACAGGGAATATAAAGACGTTCGTTTCGATCGTTATCATTTCTATCGCATAATGATGAAAGAAAGAAAAAGATCAGAATGAAAGATATAAAAAGATCAAGTGTAAAATGAAATAAGAGGGAATTAAAATACAGGAAAAATTTTTAGCTGTTATGAAACCGTTATTTATTTCAGCACAGCCAGTAAACCATTATTTGGCTCTACGACGACTGTACAGCCATCTTTGTTTGGCGCTCCGACAGCAACATCCACTTTTGCACAATCTGGAGGACTTTTCGGCTCAAAACGTAACTTCTTTTCCTGAGACTTGACTTCTAGTTTTTTTAACTGGTATAATTTAGTTTCGAAAGATGAAAATAAGAATGAGAGCAAATGATATTACTTTACATATTCTTTTAGGTATTAAAAATTTCTGTACTTAAGTGTTTTTAACTTCAAATATATTTTCAGTGTTTCTTACCTAATTTTTATTTTGAATGTAACGATAAACAATGAGTATTTTTTCAACCATCCTTTGATTGGTATTTCATTATGCGAAATCTTTTTTAAATGTGTTCATTCTTTATGCTAGAAATATACCAACTACTTTGATCGTAATGACTAATCTGTTTATTTATTTCTAGCTGGGGCAACGGCCTCAACGAGTCTTTTGTCATCCGGAATGAAGCCTGCTGGCTTGTCAACTGCTTCAACGACATCAACTGCACGTGCTTCACAAATTTCAACAGTACAGGATTTGATACAGGTAGAATCGCATTGTAGTTTCAAAACAGAAGATTCTATTGTAATATTTATCGTTTTATCGTTACTTTGATTAATGGAAAGATATATTCAACTGGAAAATTTTCTTCCTTACTTGAAATATTGGTATAGATTTAAAAAACTATTTGAAATACACGAATCTCTAGACAATCAAATAAGTGCATTTTTAGAATTCAGAATGCCTCATTAGGTCGTTGACATCTCCAGATCTTTTTGGAGATGAAAGAGATGGTATTATTGCGAAATTAAATCAGCTTTTGTCTGCATGCGGAATTGGTAGTGGGTATTATAAAGGTGATCAGCAGCCCATTTCTTACACTACAGAAAATCCTTTTTACCAATTTAAAGCAATTGGTTATAGTAGGTTAGTAAATTGAACTTTTTTTTGGTAAGTTTCAATTTTTTCTACATTTCTTTTAGTTTTAAAATATTGGCATAAAATGAAGGACTTTCTGAAAGATGCAACTTATTTTTAAAAATAAAAGTTCATAAATACAAAAAAGACAAGTATTACTATTCAGCGTGTATCGCTTGGCCAAGTAATAGTTATTATGGAATGAAAGAAGTATAATTTAACAACTTTTCTAAAATAACTATTGACTTTCGCCTAACGAATGATATAAGACTTTTATCCCCTATGAGACAATTTCAATTATGTATACAGTTTATCTAATAGCAGTGGTATTCATTGCCGAATATGCGTAATAAAAAATAAAATGGCTATATTTCAGAAGAAGTGATTACTGTGATAGCGATGGTATTGTAGCTCTAACTCTAGGGATTAATTATGAGCAGCTTTCAAATGCTACTCAGCGACAAAAATTCATAGATTCGATGAATATTATATTAGGCAATAATACAAATATCCGTGCGCATATTGAACTTATTCGTCCACTTCCAGATAATCAGACCGAAGTAAGCTATTTCAATGTTAAACTAATCTATCGATATATACGAAAAACATAAATAAATGTAGTGAGTAGTTTAACACTGTTCTTTATTATTTTATTGCAAACTCATGTTTTGCTATCCATTTCGATTTGTTTTTCGTTTTTTTTTCAGATTTTGCTGTATGTAATAGAAAAAGGCAAAGGCAGATCAAGCAGCAAAGAATTGTGCGCTTACTTAAAACAACCTGCACAAGAGACGCAATTGAAAAATCAGCTTTACGTCGTGAATGTTCTGTCGCGTACAGTAATGGATGACGCGAAAAAGCATGCTTTCATCAAAAATCCTCCTGCTGGTATGAGTTAATTTCGAAATATGATTTAAGAAAATCAATTTTTAATATGGAAACATTTCAAATTGCGCTTTTGCTTAGGATTCGATTCACAAATTTGGCAACAAGCTATCCGGGAAAATCCGGACCCTCAGACATTGCTTCCTTACCCAATTCGAGGGTTTGAACAGTTACGTAAAAGACAAGAATTGCAGGTAAAAATATCTACATTTTGAGATGAATCTCTTCTGAATCAGTTTTTGTGTGTGTAAATTGAATGCGTAATCTCTTATAGATATGAGTTTTTCGCTATTATAACTTTTCAGGCAGCAGAAATACGTCTTGAGAAACGTATTATTGAGGAACTAAAACAAAGACTTGTCCAAATTAATAGTAAATTAACAGCAGGACAAAATCAGTGTTCATATCAACGGTTTGCATTTCAGAAAATAAATTTCCGAAATTTATGTAAAAAAAATTTTTCATTCTAATTAGATTTGTCTTGCGCTATGTTTTGTATTCTATTTTTTACTATAGTCCCGTATTTTTACTTTTAGGCAGAGACATAAAGAATTATCGTATCGTTTGTTACGTTGTTTAGCAATGCAGTCTCTCCTTCAACAATATACAGTTAGCATAGATAGCGCCGAAGAGAAGCTCGAAACACGTCTTGAAGCATTAAGTGGATCTCTTATAGGACCTGACCAAATCAAGGTGTCAAATTTGTGTAGTTTAAATTAGTTGATGCAGTAAATATTCGCAAGATATATGAAGTCTTCAGTACGCCAAAAACTGACGAATTTTCTTTTATTAATCTGTTCACGTGTTTAAGAGTCGAATAAATGATTTGTTAACGATTTTGCGAGGTGAAACTGAAATTCTGAAAACGGCAAGTGGGACGAAACTGAAATTAACTGAAAATGATGTGAAACAAATTAAAAGGTTGCCTAATCAAGTTTTATTGGTTAATAATATTCCATTTGTTTGCTTAATAGGTATGATATTGTCGATATATTCATTAATTATCCAGAAAATTTCGAAAGTTGGTATAAGTGGAAATTGTTAATTTAATAATTAGAATTAGTTGATTTTTCTATTGTATTTGTCTGAAGTCTTTATAAACACAAATTCGTAATTTCCATTATTTCAGATACTTATATCGAGCGCAGGAGGCACTTGAAAAAGTTGTTGATGTTATACAAGAAAGTGCTGATATTCTTGATATTATAGAAACACATTTGAAATGATTTTCATTGTTGAATGTATTTGTTGTTAGCACTTCGTCACATTTTAGTAAACTTATTTATTGATTCCAAAATTTTTTTCTTAATGCATTTTGTTGTACTATAGATAAAAAAAAAGCATTTTCTTAATATTCTGTTTTGCACATATCTTCGCCTTTATTGCGATATTTTGATATAGATATTTTTCAAATCTTGAGGGATTTCGCCCATAAATAGGATATGCTAAATGGTGCACATCGGTGTGTTATGGAGAAAGGATCTCTACGCATTTATTGTTAATGATACAAAAAAAAATACATAAATGGTTGAATATATTTGTAGTTCGAAGACTAAAATGGAATTCGACGTAGAGGATGAAAAGCCGGGAACAAGTGTTTCAGATGATGAAATGAGTGAAACTGAAAAGTCGGAAGGACATGTTTACAAAGTATTAGGACATGACACCTTTGTAGATTTGAAGAAAATCCAGTAAGTGAAATTACGTATTATTAAATGGTGTAATTTTGTATAGGGATATCAAACAAGATTAGAGTTATCATTCTCAATTATGATACAATTATGAAATGTTTTTTTTTCATGTTATGAGAGATGTCAATAGGAATGAATATAATAATAATATGATGCGCTATTTTCAGTGTTGTGCCAACGTGGATTAAACGAGGTGAAACATTTGAATCAGAGTTAAATGAAGAAAGTTGTGCAGAGCTTGATTTTGTCAAAGGTTTGCATCCTTTGCTTGCACATCGTGTGAAGGAGCATCTCAAGCAGTGGTATCCTGTCCAACGAGCAGTTCTTCCACATCTCATAGCTGCAACTAATGTTTGTTCGATTTTTCCTCCAAGGTTTTGCAGTTTTAATTAAATTTGAATTATCAAATGAAGAGAAAGAACGTGGAAGGCTTAAAACAGATTGATCATAAACTTCTCTTTTGTACAATAACTGTTTTTCCTAGCGCATATATGAATCTGTGGATTTTCAATTAAATGTAACATCATCTAATGATTTCTATATTCCTTTTAATTCCTTCATTATTACTAACTATTGTTGCGTTTTTTTAGAGATTTGGTGATTAGTTCTCCAACTGGTAGTGGTAAAACACTGTGTTATGTAATTCCGATTTTAAATGCTTTGCGCGAATGCGCGATGATGGATTATCTTTTTGCACTAATTGTAGCTCCAGTACAGAATCTTGTTGATCAAATAGAAAAGGTGTGCAATAAATAAATAATAGGGATTTCTGTCCAATTAGATAAAAAAAGATTATATATTATTTATGATACTGTTATCACAATAACTACTTTTCAGGAATTCAAAAAATATAATGTTTTCAATATACGTATTGCTTCACTTCGTGGAAGTCACGATCTTAATGCTGAAAAACAACAGTTGGAAAGGGCAAATATAGCGATAGCAACGCCGGGTCGTTTGATGGAGCACATAACGGACCTGGATTTTCCTGTTGACTTTACACATTTAAGGTTTGTGTTTCGTAAGCAACTTAATTCGGATATCTCAAAATGTCGGAGTCAGTAAAGTTTGTAAGAATTTAACAGTACCAACTGCTATTGTTTTTCCTCTCTTTTATTCAAAATTATTCTAAACAAGTAATATGAAACCTGCAAAGGTTCACATTGATTTTCCCTAAAATCTTTTCAGATATTTAGTGGTGGATGAAGCAGATCGTATGTCACATACAGCTCGCATTGAATGGCTTAATGATCTCGAAGCTGTTGCAAATTGTAACTATTTGTTTTGTTAAACTTTTTTTTGGAGCATCTTTGAATTCCTTTTCACTTTATTAGCAGCATGCGCATGACTATTTAGGTAGAAAAACGATGTTATTTGTTATGAACTGAAACTAAAATAGTTTTTTTTTTTCGTTTATTTATACAAACTGGAAGATAGGAGTTGTTCAGAGAATTTCATTTTAAATAATACTATCATTTAACACTTTTTCATGTCTCTCATTTCTTATTTTATGTTATTTCAGATAATCATAATTGTGTCACAGTTGACGATCTTTATAAATCAACTTTTTTGCAAAAAATACTGCTTTCCGCTACATTATCTTTGGATGTCGAAGATCTGCATCAATGGCGCCTTCGACATCCTCGTCTATTCAAGTATGATTTTTCATATATTTGTTGAGATCTAACATTCCTTTCCCATCTTTCTTATTTTCAATTCATTATATTTTCTAGACTCTTTTAGTTTATTGCTTATTCGCTGTTGACTAACATTTCTTTTGCAGAGCAGTGAAAGAAGATATCATTGTAACAAATGAATCAAGTTTAAACAGTGTTATTATTCCAACCTCATTAAAGATTGAATACATTGTGTGTGATACAAAATTTAAGCCGCTTGCAACATATGACCGAATAGAAAGGCGTCAATCTTGGAAAAAAATTTTAATATTCGTTAACAGCAAGTAAGCACCATATCGAAATATTGGAATTAATTTATATGAGCGTATTGTGCTATTGCTATTAAACAGATTTCTCTGAAATGCTTTAAGGACTTGATATAATTCAATTTCAGGATGGCTAGTTATCGACTTACAGTACTGTTGAAAGTGCTTAGTGCTGGGAAATATCAAGTCGAAGAACTGTCATCAAATCTTTTCGGTAATCGACGACAGAAAGTGCTGGCAAGGTGCAATATCTGATTTGCAAAATGTTGCAGACTTTATTTGGAAAAATCTTCATTTAAAAAATTTTTTCAGATTCAGAAAAGGAACCACAAGAGTGCTTATTTCAAGTGATGTCTTGTCTCGTGGGATTGATATTGAGGGTATTGACGTCGTAATTAATTACGATAGACCACTTAACGAAAGATTATTTATTCATCGAATCGGACGAACAGCAAGATGTGGCAAGAAAGGAACAGCCATCTTCCTCATTCTAGCGAAAGAGGTGGTGTTTTTGCTTTCAATATATTTTTGCTTCACACTTCTTCAATTTTTAGATCTTGTCCCTTAGGTTTGAGCTGCATCTGTTTGTTTTTTCAGAAAAAAGATTTCAAAACTACTCTCCAGAATATTTCTTTCACCGGAAAAATTAAAGAAAGAAATTTCGAAGGTGTGAAAGATGCTGAAACAGAAGAGCTATACGGGCAAGCATTAACAAAGCTTAAAGAAGCTTTACAACAAAAGGTAGTTTTCACTTAGGAAGCTTTATTTTTACTTTCCGCCTAATTCTCAATAAGATAGTTGTAAATTTATTATGACTTGATCAATTTTCGGATCAAAATTGATTATCTACAAAAAACGATAAATCGTTTTTGTCCTCTTGATTTACAGTTCATTAATATCACTTTAAAGTAAAACAGTGTCTATATAAATTTCTCTCATGTAACACATTAATTAATCATTTACTGATTATGTGCACTAGATTTGAATTTTCATAGTGATTTCTTTAGGAGAGCATGAGGAAAAATGGAAGTTCCAAAAGCAAGCGGAAAAAAGTTACGAAATTATGAAATCTATACTGTAGTTCGATAATTTTTTTTTAAACCTCAAATATCAAGTTATAAACGTGGTCAATTGTTGTTGTTTTCACTGCTCAATAAATTATTCAATTACTTTGAGTGAGTAGCATTAAATTTATAACACAGCACCTGTTGATTATGCAGATTCGCATTTTTATGCTCTTTCTAAAAAAAAGTTTTTCTAATTTTGGCTATGATAGAATGAGTAAGATGTAACTGTTACTTCTACTCATTTTGTGAAAATTCTAAATGACACTGTTACCTTTACTAGGTAATGTTTTGAGGCTTCTTTGAGTTCTATCCATCCATCGATTTCCAGATTGATAACAGATATAGAATGATCGGTATTTTTGTGATAAAGATTCTTTCATCTTGTTATCCGTAAATCTTCATGAACATTTATAGGTGATCAGGAATTAGTAGTATAAACAATGACTGGGAGCTACTTCATGACCGATCTTGTTGCCGATAGTTTATCATCTGAAATTGATGTAGATTGGGATGATGCTGTGCTATACACACCGTATCATATGCAGGCCCTTCTTTATGAAGTTTGTTGACATTTTCTCAAATTTTAAAGTTTGATTATATCATAATCAATATTAGAATTCAATCACTGTTATTCTCTTAGTCTTATAGCAATAGCCAACAGTGTTTAATTACAATAGCCTTTTGTATCTTTTTGTAGTATGCTGATTGTTTGGCCGTACGGACGTTGCTAAGAATGGCAAAGTTACCAATTCGTTTAGAGGAGCGTCCTAATGCTGAATTCATGTCACCCACTGGAAAAGTGCCCTTCCTGAAGTTACAGTCATTTTTGATACCGGAATTTCTACCAGTTGTTGATTTTCTTGCGAAACGCGTAAGTAGATATTTTTATGCAACTGTGTTTTCGATCCAATTTTTTTTACATAGGAAAGAGTGTATTCTAAAATTTTTGATATTTGACATCCAACATTTTGTGTTTTTAAATTTAAATTATAATTCAAATTACTGCACATAATTGAACATATGATTAATTTGTTTTGCAGAATGTAAAATTATCAGTTGGTTTGACGGATGTAGAGCGAGGAGATATGCATGCGCATATGGCACTTTTCGATGATATTCTTAAAAATGTTGAGGTACCATTTTGCAATTTTCGGGTATTCACGAAAGTTTCATTTTCATGTCGAAAGTTTCATTTTTAACTGCTGTAAGTGCTCTTTGCCTTTAACAAGGGTGTTAAAATTTTTCCATAAGTGTACTGTGTTTATCCTTTCTAGACTCCGAAAAAATTTGTTCTTGTGAGTATTGCGAAAATTATTGCTTCTACATTAAATGCTTTTAGATGTATATGGTATGGATGGATAAGAGGAATTATTCTCAGGTGACAAAAAATAGATATGGATCAGTCTATTTGTTTCCGTTAAATATTATTTTACCATGGACGAAACAACGTGAAGTAAGAAATTATTTGAATGCTCTTGATTGGAAAAATAAATCACAGGAATGCGTGATGGATCTCGTGGATCGGTGTTTCAAAAGTTTGTCGTCGAAACTTGATCACAGCAAGTTAGTTTATTTTCTCAAATTTTTTTTTAAAATGTGATGCAGGAAAGAATTATGATTTTACGTTTCAAGATTCCGATTTCCAAGCGTGATATAGTATATTCTATCTGGGATAGTTATGAACACTCATGATGGTTAACTGTGCAATTAAAACTGTTCAACTCATTTCTTAAAACATCAATTTTTACTTCATTTTTTGCTTTAAGGTATTTTTTTGGAGATTCGCCTACTGAATTAGATGCGTTAGCATTCGGTCATTTTTATACCATCTTGACAACAGAACTGCCAAACATGGAGTTGAAAAATTATCTTTGTCGATATTCGAATTTAACTGAATTCTGCCAAAGGATTGACAAAAAATATTTTGTTCCAGAAGCAAAAAAATGAACAAGAATTTCCAATTATACTTGTATTTGTTGTTTTAATAAATAGTTCAAGAAAGCTGTAGCGTACACTAACGAAGTTAAGCAGTGGAATGCAAATTTCAAATTTATTCGAATTTATCGCTAAATAGCATCAGTAGCGTTAACAGTCATTCAATAATCAGTCTAGAGTGATAAGATGCAAATTATTAAGTCTAATCGTTAGAATCAATTTAGTACAAAGTACTGTTTTTAAATTACCAGCATTAGTAGATAGATTTTATCTTTCAATATACAAAAAATACTGCTATCGAGCTAATATTTTCATCGTTTACGCTGAGATCGATAAATTGATAAACCAAAACCACCCGCAACCGTTATCGTGGCTAAATATGCCGTTGTTAAGGCAGCAAACGTTCCAGCAAAAAATTTCTTATCAGCACAAATTTCATCAGAAATCTTTAATGTTTTCTCGTTCATATCTGAAATTATTCAATTTGCTTCCAATACATATTTTTTACTCGAAATGAATCATTAATACAAATTTAGCAATTAATGTGAGCTTGAAGAAAGGAATTTAAATAAAAATTATCATGAAAAATTCAACTGATTCCTTTTACTTGAATCATATTTTCTCTTTTGTTTTGTTTTGATTTGTTTAAAATTCTTAAAAGTACTACAAATATGATTAATATTATTTACTCTGAAGAAGAAAAAGTAAAAGAAAGAGATACTTTGATATGATAAAGTACGAACTGGTTGATCAATTATATAAAGCTTATGATGTACTAAATTATCCGTTGAATAAATTTCAGTATTCATTTCTTTTTCCACTGATCGTCTTATTCGCTTAGAACAATTCTGTAATGTTAATTTATGAATTTCATACTGGAATAAAGTGAAATATGAAGAATGAGTTCATGAACTTGATGAAATTAATTCATTAATTTATGAACTACAGTAGATCTAGTACATTTCATTTACAATGTTATTTTCACTTATAATAAAGTAAAGAATAATTGATATATGATATATTTGAGATATGGAAATATGGGATTTTATGACTGAATACCCAAAAGATTATTTATAATTTAAGTAAAAGGTTAAACTATTACGAAATTAATAAGAAAAGATTCGTTATTTCTATGAAAATAAGAACTGTTAAATTAAATTTTAATTATAATTAAAATATAATGCATTCATAGAATATTAAGTAAAGTTAATAACTATGAATATAATTTAAATAATTTCGTATGAAAGTTTAAATAATGATAATCATTAAAGGTAAAGTTTACTAGCTGTTTAGGACATAAATAATCAGTATTATTGCTGATAATTAATTGATCGAATTTTCGTAAACATGTCGTAACTGCACATGATATCCATACTTCATTAGCATCCGGAAATTTAAATGCTAATCCATCGGCAAATGCCTAAAAAGCAATCATTGATTTTTGTCATCACAACATAATAATTATCATGCAAAATAATATTTAAACTAACAGAACTCATATTAATACCACTCAAATCACCAATAGTAAAAGGTAAAATAAAACTTTAAGTTCAACACCATAAGGTTTGATTGAATCCAAAAAAAGTAACAAACCAATTTAAAATCTATTTAAAAAAAAAACCAATAAAAAACATTCCGGTGAAATTTCATTAATGAAAATTTTAAAAAGATAATTTTTTTTTTATTACTTATTACTTAATTCATTGCTTAATCGATTAATAAATAATTAATTTCGTTTTTTTTAAATGAGTAATTTTTATTTTGTTAAATTTAAAGAGAGAGAGGGAGAGAAAAAGAAAGAAAGAAAGAATGATATTTGAATTTTGTTCCAATTTTTCCTCTTCTCGTTTCCTTCTTATCTTTTTGATATTCTCTATCGTTTTTTTTATCAATCAATTTTTTTTTCCACCTCTCTTTATTTTTCTTTTTATGCTAAGTCAATTCGAGAATACAAGATAATTGACAAGAATGCCCTTGAAAATCATATCCTATCACATATTTAAATTTTTCTCAAGGAACAAATCATACATTAGCCTTCAATTGTCTACATGAAATTTGCATATTTGAACTTAAATTCGAAATATATATAATATATGAATAACTTTAAACATTTATTCGAAAGTAATTAACAATATTACCGAGGAATTAATCGAGGATTGTTTTAGAGTATAACTGGAAGTAATCAAAAATGCGCATGAAACATAACTTTGGAATTGATTGGGAATGTGATTAAAGGTATGATTGGAATTTGACATTACTTACAAATAATATGAATCATCCATTTTCTGATCTGTTTTTTCGTTCGTTAAATAATCTCTTCTTCTATTCCATTTTTTTTTAATTTTTCTTTTTAATATTATCCAGTTTATTATTTCTTTTTGTCGCTTCTTATAACAAATAAGCAACTGATATAAGTAAGTATTAATACCTTATGGTTATTCTCTGGATACTGTACATTGGATACGATAACAGAATCCAAAGTGCAACCATTTTCGATTATTTTCATCTTACGGCCATCTTCTGCTTCTACCGAACATTCCTTTATCCATATACCGTAAATTCCTGTAAAAAATTGATTAATTTAAAAATTCTAAATAAAGCACTTTATTAATCATTCGTACCTATTATTACTCCATAACCTATTTATTCGTTAATTATGCTATTTGAAAAAAATTAACCTGGTTTAGAGTTCAAATGCCAAATGTACATTAATGGATCACCAACAGAAACTAATCGTGCCGGTTCAATACTAGGATCCGGTACACGTCCTTGAACAATCGTGAGATTTATCATTGGTATATCAGCTATTCCATTAATTGTACCACGTGTATTCATTTCTCTAGAAATATTACAGCATTGTTAAATATTAAGAGTTTAAAAAAGAATAGCTAATTTAAATTTTCGAATCAAATCTTTACCTATCGAAAAAGAAGTTAATAATTTAATTTAATATTTCAGTATAAAGAGTATATTTTCGCTTCTTTTTTTCTTGATCAATTTGTACAATTTTTGACCTTTCATGACCTTTATTGATTATCAATTAAAGAATTTCCTCAATTTTATTTCAAATTGATAATAATAATTATGAATGGAAAATTATCACTA
The DNA here is from genome assembly GCA_013365365.1 of Cruorifilaria tuberocauda. Taxonomy (NCBI): domain Eukaryota; kingdom Metazoa; phylum Nematoda; class Chromadorea; order Rhabditida; family Onchocercidae; genus Cruorifilaria; species Cruorifilaria tuberocauda. The sequence continues at coordinate 17,295 of JABVXU010000794.1, forward strand.
CATTACTACATTATCACTCTTTGCTATAATTTATCAGTCAACGAGAAACATTTATCATTTTTCTTAAGAGAATAAAAGTATAAAAAGGAATTTGTTAATCTCTTTCTCTTTATTTCCATTATTATCATGAAATGATAAAACTGATAAGTGATAAGAATAACGATAGTTAATGCTGATAAGAATAATTGATAATTAACATACGCTATAAAATGAAATTTGGTTGCAACTTTGAAGGATTGCTGCTGGAAAATGCAATGTACCGCAAATGAACGATCATCGGCAGTTACAAAATTTGGATGAAAACTGAAGACGAATACCACAAATATTTCAACTTCTTTTGTTTCAGACTAAAATTTCAATAATTTTTTTTTCTCTAAGTGAAATATATCGCATTTAATTTATTTCAAATAAATTAATAAATGTAAGTAAGAAAAATATTTTATTGCAAAATTAACTAAGGTACATATAAAATGTGATTATTGATAATGATAATTCGTTTGAAAAGAAAAAAAAAAGAGTTGAATGATAAGAAATCGAAATCGTATTAAAATTAATCAATTCTCATACAATGAATTTTAAACATCCAATAATTTATCATGTATTTATTATCGTATATCAATTTGACATGCATGACCTGATTGATACCGTATCAATCATGCATACAGTAATATAGATTAGATAGAGATGATACAGGAAATTGAAAATTTTTTTCCAAGTTTTTAAAAATTGTCAATTAACTTTTTGTCAGACAATCTTTTTTTTTTGTAGAAACAATCATGTTCTACATGGGAAAGAGCAAATAATTAAGATAATTATTTATAACGTTTAGTTCTGGTGAAAAAAAAAATTTTAATTTCAAATAATTTGAAAAGTTTTGTAGCATTTAAAAGGATAAATTTGAAGTAATTTGTAATTGCTTTTTAAATAAAATGTAAATTAAAATTTGTTATCCATTTACATTTACATTTTATATAGATTATTCGAGTTTAAAATAATTAAAGTAGAGGAGAGGAAAATTTTAAAAAGCAGTAAGTGCATGGAGTTGAATACATAAAAGAACAAACTCTTGCATTATCTTTATCTTTGAAAGTTAGTGTAAAAATCAAAGATGACTTTTATTATAAGGAATACCAAGATTTAATAGTTGGTATTAGGTTGAATTACTTGAATAGTTGAGAGTTATCACTATTTTGCTATACTTAGGTCGCTTTAGTTACGATGTAGTATGGATATAGATGTTAAGATTGATAATTTAAATGAGAGTTTATTAATTTAAAAAAAATAATGGAAAACATGCAATAAATTGAAATAACTAAAAATGCATGCAAAAAAAAACAATAGCAATAAGCATTAGCATGTGAGGTAAATGAAATTAATGAAAAGAGATGAAAAGAAATTTGAGAAATTTTACGAATTCCGTAAAAGATTTGAAATTTTTCAAAAAAAAGAGTTCGATAGTATTTAGTCAAATTTGTTCATTTATATATTAAAGTGAAAATAAATGATTTTGGAGTGAAGGAATGGAGAAAATAAGAAAGAGAAAGAAGGAGAGAGAAAGGGAAAAAAGAAAAACGTGATAACCTAGTTTCAATTCTTGATTAATCTTCAAATAAGAATAATAACCTTGACTCTAATAAAAAAAAAAAAAAAAGAAGAACAATTGCCTTCATGATTTCTTTTTTTCTTCTTAACTTCATTCAGTTGATTTATTTCATTCAACTTGCTTCAATTATTCAAATTCAAGTCATTTAGCTGATTAAAGTTTAGTTTATTAGTAATTTTGATGAAATATAAAACTTGGCCAAAATCGTGCTACTAAGTTAGTAATACAGAATGAAGCAATAAGTTAATCGATTAATGTATCCGCATATTTCATTATTAATATAGACTTATCAGTGATAACCTCATCAATACTTATCAGAAGCTTTATCAAGGAAGTACTAGTTAATTGATCTCTTACCACTTATCTCATTACTCTTAATTAGAATTTTTTTACCTGTTATGAATATGCTAATTAAAAAAGCAGGCAATCTTTGCATTAAAAAAAATAGCAATTGTATTATTATTTTCAGATTATTAACTCATTTACGAGAAGATGAAAAGAGAAAATGGATTAAATTTTCATTTGGAAATAACAGTAAGTATAAGTAATTATAATAGTAGGTATAAGTAAGTAATTATAATAGTAAGTATAAGTAATTATAATAGTAGATATAAGTAAGTAAGTAATTATAATAGTAAGTATAAGTAAGTAATTCTTTAAAATCTCCTTTTCTCTTTATCTATTACGACTAATCTAATTTAATTATTCAATTCTCTTTAAAATTATTAACTTCATTTAATCATTTTAAGATATCAGTAATGATGAAACATTAACCTTTCGTTTTATTTGAAGCTAACAAACAATATTTTTAATATCAATGTAATAGAAATTGCCTTATCATGAAGGATTTGATAAATTGCTTATCATATCAGTCAAAGTGATAAACTAATAGCTTACATTCCTTCGTAACACTAAACCACATTGAGCAATACGATTTAATGGAATTGATAGCGACGGCGTCGTAGTATTTTGACTATGCGAATAGATCGCCGCACAACCATTCGTCCGTCGCCAATTCTTGATAAAAACAACACCCTCAAATAATTCCTCGGTGGAACCTTCGATCGTTATATTCTCTGGTCCACATATTGCTTGAGGCATTCCTATCAGTTGCTTATCAATATTTTTTTGAGTATATATGAGAAATCAGTTTAAAAACCTTTTTTTGAACTTGAAAAAATATTAATTAATTTCAACAGATAGAAGGAAAAATTTTATATGAGATATAGTTTTAAGAATAAATTTTCATTTAATATCTAAAAATTGAAATAGGAATACAAAAGCACTGATAAAGCTAACCTATCAATTTATTATTAATTGTCTTCGCTGTAACAGAC
>JABVXU010000795.1:0-20199 GCA_013365365.1 Cruorifilaria tuberocauda
TTACTAATTATTACTTAATTATTACTAATTCCATAAAAACAAAACAGAATATAAATTGTAAGTTAGTGTATTGCTTGTCCAACATACTATTAACATCCACTAAAATGAAATGCAAAAAACTGCATCGTTTAATTTTTTTTTTGAATTGATTGCAAAAAAAAAAAGTTAATTGGACGAAATAATTAAAATTAAACTAATTAATTTAATACAATTTTAATGGATGCCAGTAGTATCATAAAGGAAATATAATAAATTTTGAAACTTTTATTAATTAATTTGTATTAAAAATTATTTATTCATTTTAATTTGTATTATTTTTTTAGTTTTTTTTTAATTTCTTATTTATTTTAATTTGTATTTTATATTAAATTTGTAATTTGTATTAAAAAAAACTTATATTTGTTAATAGAAAAAGGAAAAAATTAGGAGTAAAAGTACTTTTCACTGCTAATAACAACATGTCCGTTCTTTTTTCCGGTATTCCTCGAATCATTTGGTACTGGTAAAATAGGAATTGAATAATGAATTTGACCATTTCGATTGATGTAACCACGAGTATTGATTTCAGCATCCGTAATATAGCTGAAGAAAAGAAAAAAATCGGTTTGAAAATTTTTTTAAATTAAATTTTCTAATAAATCAATTATCATACATTTCCATTATTGATTCGATATACGTCGATACGATAAAAATAAAACTTAAAAATAATTATAATTTTTAAAAATCAAATTATTGAACATGGATTTATCATTCGCCAGTTGTCAGATGTTTTAATAATTTAATTAATAATCGTTATACCTAGCAATAGGAAATAAAAGGTAATGATTGAACAAGGTCAACTAAATCACCTCAAACATTTTAGATTTAAAATTAATAATTGCAATGAAATTTTTAAGAACTTAACAAATCAATTATGCTAATTAGTTGTTTAAATTTAATTTCCATGTAGCATTCACTTACGATTTATTGAGCAATCAAAATTTTCTCGCTAAAAAATCTTGCATACTTTTCAGCAGACGGATCCGGTTTGCTTGAATCGTAATGCGGTCTACGCAGAATTCTTTCCTGCGATCTTTTCATTTGACTGTCACTCATCTGTCCACTATTCGTGTTGAAAAAGGCATGATTGATTAATAATTTATAAATTTTTTAATTCAACAATTCAATTAGTAAATTTCAAATTATTCCTAGAAATCTCTTTAAAAATAAAATATCCGATAATTTAAAACTTTTGCATTGTTTAAATTAGGTTTCAGAACAAAAAATTACCATTTATAAAAAGAGAAAAAGTAACTTTACTTAAACCAGTTCTAACAAAAGAATTATTTGAAAGTAAAATTTATAACATTCTGAGGTTTTTGATTTTGTTTTAAAAATTTTACAAGAAAAAAGTTAATTTAAAAAAAAAGAGGAAATTACCAAAATTAAGTTTTATATCAAAGCTAAAATAATTACCAAAATTAAGTTTTATATCAAAGCTAAAATAATTATCAAAATTAAATTTTATATCGAAGCTAAAATAATCACCAAAATTAAATTTTATATTAAAACTAAAATAATTACTTCCTTTTCATATATAACTTAATTTTCTTTAAATCATTACTTAATTCTATTATTTGCTAATCTTTTCTTTCGTAATTCCACTTCGTCGCAATAATTTTTAGATTGTGCGAACGAATCCTTCAAGCGTTCATAGCTTAATTTTAATCGTCCAATTTTTGATGAATTGGCATTTGTTTTTGATTTAAATAAATCGATTACTTATTATTCAACTTTTATTATATGTACACATTGAAATTATCGTAATGTATTTTTGAAAAATAATTAAATAGTTTAAAAAATATTTAAGCTTATATGCTTATGTTTGATGTCATTGCTTGTAAACATTTCTAATTTTGATTGCTTTTTTTTCAAAATTTTTTAACTTGATTATATGAATTAGGTTGAGAGGAAAATTTTGTGCACTTGGCGTTTGGCATATGTTTACGTGGATTACGTAATCTATTCTCTGATCTTGCCAACGTAATTGTCGTATCATCTGTTGATATATCAGGCTTTTTCTTATCCCGTTGATTTGGTCGAATTTCCTGTATTTATCACAAATTTTATTAGTTCAATATAAGAATGCATAATTTAGCTATAATAATTAGTTGCACATAGGAAAGATTATATTAATTAATTAATTAATTAATTAGCATTTTATAAATGAATGTTGAAAAATAAAACAAACAGAAAGGCTTAGATATTTTATTTAGACCTAAGAAAGAGCAATGTAACTAAGTTCAATGAAAGGATTAATTTTTTTCCATGAAAATTTCTTTATTTTAAAATTAAATCAAACTATTTCCAGATCATTCTACTTATTGTTACTGCAAATTACTTTGTCATTAAGCTTGCGTGAAATTGCAACTTTATCATTGTTCATTGTAAAATATCAATAAACAATGAATGATATTACGGATAGAGATTACTTATCATATATATCGTAAGTAAAAATAGTCGAGACATGCTAATTTTTAATATGAATTCGCTCATTTTATTAACTAATCTCATATTTGCATATTATTTTATTTAAATTTCTAGTTGAAAAAAAATTTGCGTCAGTTTTTATTTGCATAAATTTAAATTAATGAATAAATTAGTAGCTAAAATTAAATTTTAACTTATTGGAAAGATAAGACGATGCAAATTATATTTGTATTTAATGAGTAAATATGAAAAATATTCATCTGTAATCATTTATTCATTTTATAAATTCCAAAGAATAGTTAAATGAAAAACTGATAAACTGATTTAATAATAATTAAAAACTTATAAAAAAATAGAAAATAATAAAAGACAATAAATGATAAATGAATTGTAATTGATAAAATTGTTATTGAAAAAAGTACTTCAGTAATAATATATTGTAATCGATCAAAATTTCGTATTTGTAATGTTTGAATTTTTTTTTGACTTATTTTAAAAATATTAATTGTTTTTCTTAAATAGTAATTAAGTTCCTAAGTTAATGTTATTAAGTTAACTTCAGTTAATATATTAAGTTCTTAAGTTAATGTTTAATTAATGTTATAACTAAGAATTGAAAAATAAACGTAATTTATTTAAGTATTTCTTATCATTTTCCAACTATCACTAAGCTTTTTCACGTAAAAATGAAAACAAAAATTTATATATAATTGAATAAAAATTAGAAAATCATTAATTGATTAATATTATATTTTTATTTGTAGCATCACAATAAATCAAGTGAATCGTTTCTTTATCCTTTTTATAACAAATAAAAATATTTCGAAATTCCTGCTAAAGACTAAAATCTAATCAGATTTTACGGAAACTTCCGACAAATAATCAATATCTTCTAAGTGAATCTTTTTCAGTTGCAACTTTCATTGTGCTTGTAAATTAACCTTTTTTTTCTTAAACAGTAAAAAAAATTTCAATAACTTTCAACTTTATACATAGTCAATTCTTAGTTATAACAATTTGACCTTAGACCTCACTTTCAGAAACAAAAAAGTGCAAGTTTAGCAATAACGTTTGTGATACGTGAATATGCAAGTTATTAGATTCACGTTTTCACGCATATTCAACGAAAAGATATGCAAATGAAAATCAGTCAATCACTGATAAATTTACTAAAATTCATCATTTTGGCATAGAAGTTATTTAAGGAAAGGTGTAAGAAACCTTGTTTGATTACCTATTACTTTTACTAACTTTCCATTCCGGAATCAAATTATTCGTGATAATTCCTGCCGCTTTAATTACGCTTTATTCATTATGCTTACTATTATAGAATTAATTCGCCGTAAGATACTTCTGAATGATAATATCTCTTTCTCTTTGAACAGCCTATTCTGTTATCAAGTTTCTTTTGATTTATGATAATAAATGCTTGTCACTGCAGCATCAATTCTCCGTAATATACTTCTGAACTCTGACCTTTTTGTGATATATTTTTCTCGCTATATATAAAATCCTTTTTTGATTTATACTGATAGAATACGGAGCATAATCTAGTTTATATTTCTTCAAGCCTTCCATTCAATAAACATCTGTTGAACTTTGACATAGCCATGAATGTCACATTGAATTTTTAAATTTCTTCAGTTTTATAATGAAGCTATTAAATAAACAAGTAATTCGTTATTAAAAATTAAAGCTATCAAGCGAAAAGTAAATTGCATGAATCAAGAATAATATTTTACACCATAAACTTATTAACTTTCTATAAGATACATTGTTGTTATATTTGATTATGCGAAATTTACCTAACTGATTTCTTTTTTACTTTTAACTTGGACTGTTGTGTTTCAATTTTAACTGAAAGTCTTAAGTAAATATTACTTTACTGCACAGTAATTCATTTATTGAAGTAATATTTGTCTAAAGAATCAAAATGAAAATGTCGACTTTTAATCAGATTTATGTCAACAACTATCATATGTTTCTCAGAAGTGTTATCAGTGGCAATGATCAAAATTCTTCTTAACACTTAAATGCACTTAAACGCTATAAATTGATAAGTGTTATCTCTTCGAAGGATCTGTAGAAATTTGAAAGATTTTAGAAATTTATATAAACTATAATTAATGAGTAATGCTCTTAAGGATTCTTTATGATCAATGATTTTTTTATGATTTCTGATATAAATAGAACCGTAATCAGTAATGGAATAAAATTGGAAGTTGCAAGAAATGGAATAAATTTGATTAAAGCAAAGAAAGCTAACTCACATCATTACTCATACGACGGAGAGCATTGCAGTTAGTCTAAAATGTTTCACAAAACTGAATTGCAAATTGCTTTGTAGTAATTCAGTTTTAAAAATATCAAAACTGAATTACTTTTAAAGTAAAAGTATATATCAGTAAGCATTCTTTCAATATTTTTCATTTTCCTGTTTAATATTTCCATATTTTTTGATTGATTTTTTCCTTACTTTCAAATTATACATAGCTTGATGAAGAAATTATTCATTTCTTGGGATAAGAATATCTCAGAAGTAATTAATTATTAAAATTAATTACTTTTAATCGAATTGGTTTTGCAAATTAGAAAACTTAGAAGAATTGAGCTGCAATATACGAGAAAGCGCTTGAAACGCTCTCCCTATCAGTGGTGGTGATTTGATGTGTGAAATATTCTGGTGGAACCGAGGTGGAATGAATGCGGGGGGTAGTGGAGAGAGAGGAGAGGGCTAACGGACAGTTTTAATATTATGCTAATAGAATTCAGAGAAATGCGACAATTCATTTATCTCAGCCATCTCGTGCATAACAAATTGTTATTACTTCGAAGATTTCATTTTTGATCGATAAGAAATAAATTTAAGATCTTTGATATCATACTGTTTGCATGCGCGTAATCTTTCAGATATACATTTACTAATTATTGAATTATCAAATTATTGAACTATATTTGCCAAGCAGAAAATGTAAATCTAAATTTACTTCTTAAATTAAAATGATCGATAATGAAATATTGGACTGTGTATTTACAGAATTTGTAGCGCAGTACATAGTTTATTTTCTATTAATTTACTTATCGGAGAGAGAAAGTCATAGTTTGTTTATTATTATTTAACCTATTATTCAAAGGTTTTCATCATTTGTTATCTGTTTACCTTTCTGCAAAACTTTTTTCTTTCTCTTTTGCTTTCATTTGACTGTTCATCGTTAAGTTCCATTACTTTATTTCATCATAAATTAAATAAATTTTTGATATTATATTGCTAAAACACCTTTTTTTGCTTTCCAAGTATTACATAAATTGGGTAGTTTGTTTTTTGTCAAATGAACATTATCATTTATTTGAGACTGCAATCAATTGTAGAACAGTTCCAGGTGCAGTTGTAAAAGATACGTGCTAAATAATTCAGTAAACCTATCAAGGTACAGATACGAATGAACATCCGTAATTTGTAGTTTGAGACGAAATTGTAAGAAGTGGCATAGAAAAGAAAGTGGGACATTAATACTATTCATTACCAATTCAATATCAACCGGTTTTTATCAGGAAGATAGGACGGGAAAGTTCATGTTAACATTATTAACTGCCTGATTGATAATTTCATTTGTATTTATTTTTCATCCATTAGATAATGATTAAAATATGTCGTCTTTTTTTAATTGCATTTATCACTAATATATCATTTAATCAACTGATCAGCTGAAAGGAGCTTTTATAGATTGAATTCATAGAGATTCTTAGGTATTATGTAATTTATCACTATCGATTGTTAACATGAAGAATAAAATAGGGAAAAATACGGAGTAAATATAGCGGGAAAAATTAATGATCAAGAGATTTATATATGTATCAAACTAGATTTTTTCATTTTTAATATATTAATTTTATATTCATTTGCATTTTATTTTTGTTCTTTAAGTATTTTACTTAAAGAACTTTTGAGCAATAAGTTCAATTTTGAGTTAACTCTTTAATTTTGAGCAATAATTTTTATGCCTAAATTTGTGAAAAAAGCTTTAAACACAAATTTACTTGTTTACTTAAAATTTTTCCAATCATGTATTGCATCAATAATGATAGGATGAGAATAGAATTGATGGCTTTACTCGAGAGTACTAAAGCATTTTGCATAAATGGCAAAATGATGAAAAAAGATATTGATTGTGCGCTATCGACGTGACCATACTGACATTTTCTTTACTTTGTTTATAATTGTGAAAAGGGTGACACGGGAAAAAGGAAGAAAGAGATGAAGAAGAAAAGAAGAGAAATGAATTGTTGAATGCTTATTAGAATCATTTTCTTTTTCTTTCTTCTGTTTGATTATATGAGTTGTATTGTTTGGAGATATGAATTAGGGATGAACTTAAGAGTTAATAATTAAAGCCATATTTATTGATACAATATAGAAAGAATTATTATTTTAGCATTTGAAGAGAGAGAGAGAGAGAGAGAGAGAAAAAAGGAAGATTTATGTGAACGGTTATCATTAAATCAAAAGTTGCATTGAATTAAAATATTATATATTTTAATTTTTTTTTAATAAACAATGAAATAAAAACAATTTTTTTTAATAAACAATTTTTTTTAATAAACAATGAAAAAATTCCTTAATAGTTATTATCTTTTAATAGCTCTAATACTATCTATTATAATGCTTGATTATTTGATGATTGTATTATTATTTTTAATAAAATTAAAAAAAAATGGAATTCGTAATAAATTTTGCATGATTACATTGTTGTTACAATTTTCTTCATAAAGAAATTATTTGTGTACTTATTTTTTTAAGCAGAAATGTTTTTTTCAACATTTGAAAAATTGAAACGATGCCGAGATTTTCCACATTTAGATTGTTATAATGGCAGGTTTCTGGTTATTAATTGTATGGAAATATTGATTTGAATTTATTTTTCCCCATATTTTGAAATATACATTCACTTAATATGTTTTAAAGCAATTTTTTCTCATTTATTAGGAAGGTTTTAAAACTTGTCATTTTTTAATTTTTCACTTTTTCTCGCTCAAGTGTTATAAATATTAATAATTATTTGTTTCGCTAAGGTTTTGCTTGCTAAATATGCTTGTCGAATTAATTTAAAATGACGTATGTGTCATATCAAGGTATTCTAGATATATTATCGAAATATTCTATTGGCTTTTCTTCCAGGAAAATGTTTCAAATCTGAAATAATTTGTAAGGATCGATGGCTGACGAAAGATAGTTCTTATGTCCGGTACGGGTAAATAAAACTCTTTTAACCATTTGAAGAATATGAGTTAATACATTGTCAATAAATTATAAGAGTTAAAAAGCGAAACAAAACAAACAATATTACTTTTAACTTGGATTTTTGCCTCACATAATTTGTATTACCGTCATCATCAAGATTATGTGCTTTTACCTCTGTTGTTACAGTTGCTATTCCCACTACAAATTGGATGCATTTAATGGATTTACGGGAAACTGATATTTTGGATAACAGCGTGGAGGAAGATGTTGGAGATGGAGGACATGTGGAGGAAAGATCTGGTATGTTTTTATATTATGGGATTTGATTTTAAAGAACCGTGAGATATGTTAAGGATTTTTTTGGAGAATCAAATTGGCAATGGTTGCTGTGTCAATTCATTTTCGGTATTTTAAAAGTGGTGGATTTAAAAGATTTTACTAGAGGATTTGCAAGATTTTACTAGCATAGAAAAAGAGAAATAGTTAGACTAAGAGAAATTTAAGGATGTATAAAAGGATGAATTATATTGGTATTAGTAGGATGAGGTATAAAAATTTTAGCAATTTCATGTATTTTAATAATTCAAATTTTATTTCGTTTTTTAGTAATTTCATAGGATCATATTTTCATTATTAATAGAATGATTTCTCGTAATAGATTGTAATTCTACGCTTAAAATAATTAAATATAGGGTTGATAGGGACAAGTCAATACTTTCGATTTTCTGCTGAGATTTCAGTAAGCAAATAGCTTATAAAAGAAATAGTTGGTCTTCCTTTCTTGTGGGAATCATGAAATAATGCATAAAGAATAGTGATAAAGCTAACAATTAGATATTATATGACCAGTGAAAGATGATTTCTAGAAAGTTTAATTTTTTTAAAAAGCTAAAAAAATGATTACAATTTTTTTTGTAGAGTCGGAATATTTGAAATATCGTTTTTCTAGCTACCATTTTCCGGAAAAATTTCTTTAACTGATTGAATAACTATTATAACTCATTATTTTTATGATCCAGCGATTTGATTTTGCAAAAAACCAAATTGTTTATTTTTGTCATTCATTTTATTCTTTTTTATCATTTTGGGAATTTTGGGAGCACCACACCAAAATAATGAATCAAAATACAACACATGGTAGAAAAGTCAGAGAGACCTGAGTGCTTACTGTATCGATAAATATAATATGGCATAATTTCTGCTCTTTTTATTTTCTTTTTTGCATTGTTTCTTCTTTCTCTTCTCTTTGAATTAGAAGTTTTCATAAATATTTGTTAGGTGAAGTATTGCTTCCATTTTCCTGGCTTGTTTTTCTGTAATTGCATTAAATGAAATTAAATTAATCCCAATATTAAATTCTTATTTCAATGTTTTCTTTGAAGACATGTATGTTCTTTAACATTCTTCCTGATATAATATTTAATTTCTTTTTGAAATATTTATTTATGACAAGGATCGGAATGTGAAGGGATCTGTAAAAATTTGTAAGAACACTTTATAGTTAGAAGAATTTCACATTGCGCTTGTGTAGATGTCTGTTTTTTTTTCTTGCCTTTTAATATAATAGTTTTGGAAAATGAAATAATTTTTATGGTGCTTATTGTTATGCCACTTTTACATAAATATAAACTTTATGTTTTAGTAACAATAGGGATACTAAATTTTTATCTTAATATAGCGATTATTTCATTTTTTTTTTCTTGAACAGATGGTAAAAGTTTTTTTATTTAAAACATTTCAATCAGCAAAAGTATAGAATAGCACATTTTTCGCATACTAATACTTAAATAAAATAAATCATAATAAGATATAATCCATCATTTGTGTACTTTTTTCTTCTCGTCATTCAATAAATAAGCTCGTCTCTTTCTACATCACTTATATCGTTCTTCACATCTGCTGGCTGAACAAAAAAAAGTAAAATAATTTACTTTTGAGGGATTTTGAAATTTTTATTGTCGAATCATAAAATTTTATTTAATTACCTTTCCTTCGTCTAACCAACAGAAAACTGCAGATGAAATTAAATTTCCATCTATTCTTTATAGCAAGAATATAACATATAAATAATTATAAAGAATTGAAACTGTTTCGATTTACTTTACTTTTTATCTTCCTGGTTCGCTTTTATTTTGTTTCTATTTAGATGTTATGAATATTATTCGCGAAAAAATGAAGGAACAAATTGAAATGAATTTGAATTACTCATTATTGAAAATCTAGATTTGTATCTTCTAAGTAATGATTTATTTTGATTTTAGGATTCTTTTCTCTATATTGGTATGTTTGGGTTGGCTAGAAATTTTGAAAGTTTGAATAAATACATTCACTAATTGTTTGAGAAAGGCGTAATAAATTTGGGAATTCTTTCCATGTATAAATCATGTTTCATAATTAAAGATAGCATTTGATATTTCCCCTTCAGCTATTTATTTTTCTTTCAAAAAAGGGAAAAAAATAATTAAAAAGCTCGAAGTTTATTGATTTCCTTTAATGTTTTTCAATCTTCTTTTGTTTTCCCTATCTTTATCTCTTCTCTTTTATTCTATAACCTTAATGTGAGAGAATTATTAAAAACTAAAACTGTGTTGAAATTATTGATTAAGAAGAAACTAAAGATCTTTTTTTTATCGATATGATTATCATCTTAAAAAATTCATGTTAGCATTTCTTAGAACACAGCGAATTTTTCTGTAAGATAATTCGAAAAAGAGAAAAAATGAAAGAAATAATTGGCTGATATTATCATTGTATTATTATAGAATTACACTCATAAAGATTTTTCTTTTGGAAATAATGATTCCACTGTTGGTTAACTTCTATACAAAAGAATCATTTTTGCAATATTCAATTATCAGATACAGATAGCATTATACTGAAATGTGAAATGGAGCATTGCATGTTTCGGATTTTTTCGTATCATTTTCGTCATAGAATTGTTAAATTTTATTGATTATAATAACTATGCAAACATTTCAATTATAAGTATTTCGGCATTTTTCTGTTAATATGTCTGAAGAATTGAGGAAATTTTCCGACTGCAATGATATTATAGGGAAAGATTAATGTAAGTCATCGTAAATTATAGTTCTGTAACGTCTTTATCTTTTATTCTGATAATAATGAAAGAAATGGAAATAGTTTATTACTATACTCGATGAATATCTTCCCGGTATTGATCATATACAGATCATTCTGCTCCATTTCTATGCTAGTATATATTAATTTGAGAAAGAAGTGAATTTTAATGTCGTGAGTTCAGCTAAAGCTCCAAAGTTCTTTCTTTTTTCATAAAAATGACGTTTTTCTCTCAATTACATAGAGATGTTTTATAGGACATTTTTTTGATTGACAAAACAATTCAAATAACGTTTTCAAAGGTTATCTGATTTAACTTGCCTCAAAATATTTTTCCTATAAATTTCACGGAAAATATTCTTTAAAAATTCTTGCTGTTTGTGAATGAAATGATAGTGATTTGAATCTGAAACAATTTTTAGTCTGCCATATGCAACTGATTTTTTCCAGGGACACTAAATGATGAAACAGAATCAACGTCAAGTGATGAATCAGAAGATCCAGAATTTCGGGAATTGGAAGAACGTTCACAGATTGTTGAAAAATATGAAAGGGTATTTTGATTTATTATAACTCGACTTGTTTTTTCTGTATCATTCAATAGAGTGAACAAATTATTTAGTATTATGTTTTCCAATGTTTCCTAGAAATATCATATATGTGACTTTAATGTGGGCTATTCGTGAAAGTTTATCTGTGATTGAGCTGTTGGGGCTTGGAATCGTTTGGTTTTAGTCTGACGGGACGAAGTAAAAGAAATCCTTTGAGAATATATTTTATCAAGATGTGCTGTATTCCATTTATTTTTGTTGTTGTGTTCAGTAATGTGATATGTAACCGATCTGAATCTTCTTTTTTCTGGTATTAAAAAAAATATGGAATTGATAGCTACAATTTTTCCAGGGACCAGAACAAGAAGTGGAAGAATGGGAAAATCCTGATCTCGAATTATATAAAGTTACTGATCGATACGGGTTTATGCAGTATGTATATTTCGAATTTAATTTTAGAATTTTCTTGTTTCGGTCGATTTTGTAGATTAACATAATAATTTCGGTAACCGTTTGACAAGAAGTGATTTTTATGACAACATCTTTCATATCTGGGGTTATGAAAATTCGTAAAATTTCTTTTCGGAATATTTTAGCAAGAGTGTGCAAGAAATCAGTGTGCGAGAGTTAGCGGAAAAGAAACGAATGACAAAAGAAGTTTCTCGTGAACAGAAATGGCTACGGATGATGTCGAAATGGAATGATGGAAGGAGTGCTGATGATAAGTTAAAGAAACGACTTTGGAAAGGTGTTCCTGAGAAATTTAGATCGTTGGTATGTCTTTCTAATTTTCCATCTGAACATATTTTCAAATCATGAAGATCCAAGTATCACAATTACTCATTTGTTTAGACTGTATGTTCTTTGAAAATTTTACTATCTGAGTTTAAAAAGTGAAGCATTCGGAAAAAGTGCTACTACAATTTGTCTCACAACTAAGCAACTAAGCAGTGTTCAAATATTCAAGAACTGATAATAAAGGAAATTCTTGTTGAATGCTAGAGTTTAAAGTGCAGCATGGGTATAAAATTTCCCTTTCTATCGTTCTCTAAATTAAAAAATGCTTTTCATCGCATGAAATTGTTACATATGGTGGTTAGCCAGAATTATATCTGTCCAAAACAGTCATAAATGAAGTCATCTTCTTAGCTGAAGGATAGTATTTCTCGATACTATCAACATAGTCTGATTTTATCAGTCTCTTGCAAAATAAATTATTCGTACGAATTTAGGTATGGACGAGATTACTTCAAATTAATCATTATCGACAGGAGCAAAAAAAAAATATTTATCTCGAATTACTAATGCGTGCTCGACTCATTTCAAAAGATATTAAGCAGATTGATTTGGATATTAATCGCACATATCGAGATCATTTAGCATTTCGTCGAAGATACGATGTGAAGTGAAGACTTTCAAAAATTTTTTTTTTGAATTTTGAAATACCGAATTCTTATGTTTGGTGTTCAGGAATAGTTCAAAAAAGCTTTAACCGTTGTTTCGACCATATTCAGGCAACAATCTTTGTTCAATGTATTAGCTGCATATGCAATGTACAATACAGAAGTGGGTTATTGTCAAGGAATGAGTCAAATAGCTGCACTTTTTCTTATGTATATGGATGAGGAGGATGCATTTTGGTGCTTACATGCATTACTTGTTGATAAAAAGCATTCCATGCATGGTAAGATCTTGTATTTTAGCCATTATAACGCTATTCAATTTATCGGATTCGAATTTTAATTCCTTTTTGAAGAAAAAAGCGTTGGTAAGTGGAATCGGAAACTATAAAGTGAATTAATGAATGAATTATAGGGTTTTTTGTTCCTGGCTTTCCGAAATTGGTTCGCTTTCAAACGCATTTTGAGAAAATACTGCAGAAATACCTTCCACGCTTAAAAAAGCATTTAGTTAGTTGTCTTTCTTTTTATTTAACGACATTAAATCATTTCTAACTTTAGCACTTGTTTCGATTCGATCAGTAGGTATAATATTTTCCCTTCAGTTTTGCATCACTTAATCAAGCATCCATCAGAATTTCTGCGATGGAATTTTTCTTTTTTTTATAGGATAAAAGCGGTATTCCACCAATTTATGTAACGAAATGGTGGTTTGGTTGTTTCCTGGATCGGGTCCCATTTCCATTAGCATTACGATTATGGGATGTTTTCCTCCTGGAAGGAGATATAATACTGATGGCAATGGCATACAACATTATGAAAATGCATGAAAGTAAGTTCAATTACTATTATTAGTATTTTACTTGTTTTATTTCTATTTTTTTATTGATTCTTCTGTATTTGCAAAGAAGAAAAAACTTTGTAACCAAATCTTTAATCCAACAGTACTGAGTACCACTGATCAAATGTTTTTCGATATTGTTAATATGCACGCTTGTATGTATGTTTTATTGTAATCTTTTTCAAATCGAAGATTTGAAGTTGAGATTGAAAAATAAAAAATTATTGAAATTTAGATTTAAAATAATATACCAAAATTTGTGATTTATTGCAGAAACAATGCGAAAATTACAGATGGAGAATTTTATGGAATATATTCAGACTGTTCTTGCTCAGGATTTTGGTTTCTCTGATGAAGAAACAATGAAATCATTACAAGATTGTCTTAGGAAATTACATGTTCGTTTTTTAATCTTGAAAGTTTTCAAAAATTCCCAATATCCGATGTTTCTATTTTTTCAAAAGAGAAAAAATTGTGGAAAAGTTTCTATTAAAATAAGAAATGATATTAAAGGGCATTATATTGTTGATTTTTAGAGCGATCGGATGTTGCTGCCTGCATCACCGAAACCCGGTGATGCACCTGAAACACCAACAAAACCATTTGGACCAGTCCTCAGTCGTTCAATGATTGACATTCGTTTGGATATTGCTGAAATACAGAGCCGCTGTTCACGTGCCAACTGTAAGTTACGTCGTGGAAGAAAATTACTGCGTTGTATAGACATAGGATAGTTTTCGAATTTCAAGTTGGAAATTTGAAATATTTGGATAATTCATCTTCGTTTGCTTTGATATTTCAGATTTAGTTCATTTAGAATTTACAACTTTTTTCTAGCTGTCGCTGGACGATCACCTATTGGGATACGTCGGCAACGGTTACTGCCGTCTCCAACACCTCTGTCAAAGTATAAATTGTCACAGTTACCGCCTCGACATGTAGAACCTATTGCGCCGGAAAATTCCCAATCTAGCATCTCTTCAGCAAGCACTGTCAAAGATACAAGTTCAAAAGAACACCAGCAAACATCGAAGGTTCTCACTGATACAACAAATAACGCAAACTTATCTATGCGTCGACCAGAAAGTGGAGAAAGTTTGTCACAATTGCCCCAACAGCAACGTCCTCCAGTTCTTGCTAAACGTATTGAAGCGAGAACTGCGCGACCATTAATTGTTGAAGACTTAGAGCACAATATACGGATGGAAGGAAAGATGGCATCTTTGCCGCATGTAGACAATGAAGGTACAGGTTTTCATTCACTGTTGAAACAGAACCTTAGTTTTTTAGTATAGATAAAGTTATATATGCTAGTGTTGCTGTTGTTGTTGTTGTTGAAGTAACTTATTTCATTCATTAATACTACATCAATTTGTGCTGGTTTAGAAGAATAATAATTTAAGTGTGTTCTGAAACGTCGGAATCGTATAGAATATTTAAAATTTTCATTTTCTGTAATTGATAATTATGAATTTGGTGTTTTGTCTTTTTTTTGAAATTTTGTATTTTTAGAGGAGTTTGAATCCAGAAAACAGCAAGAACAAGAAAGACAGTTGAATAAAAGGCCAACAGTACTCCTTACAGGACAGCAAATGTTGCAGCCCAAATTTCCATTAAGCAGTGCAGCAACGACAATACAATATTTCGGTGCAATAGGAAAACAAAAAGTTAGAAATTAAGAATTCAATGATCATATGTATTTGTTGAATTTGCATTCGATATCACGAATTCCGAGATTTTAATTTGTCGTGTTTCACTTTTTTCTGCTCTATAAATATCAGCTACATAACAATACTGAGAAATGAAGACTTGAATAGGTTAGAAATCAGTGTCTAAAATTTTGCTTTACAAAATTTATTGATTCTACTGTTATCTATTATCAGTACTGTTATTAGTACTACTGTTAAAAGTGAAGGAAAATTGACCTTAACTTCTACTTTTTAAAATTAAAAATTTCAGTCATACCAATTACCACCTGAGGATCCACCCATTGATTACGATAACCCATCCTCTTATGTTCGACCGGGGCGTTTTTGTGGCTCTACACACCCGACCAGTTCGACAGTTGGTTCTCCTGCCCGTATCACGTCTTCATTCTTCCGCAGTTCCGATGATTTTCTTCCCCCAAAGCCAAGCGAAGTTGGTCCTGACCACTATGCATTTCCATTTCTTGAATCCGATCACATTAGATCTAAATTCAGGTTTTTTTTTTGTTTTTTTAAGGTTTAATCTGTGAATCAATAAGAATTATATCTCATATTAGATAATTCTCTATTTGATAACTGAGTGTATTCGAATCATGATGACATATTTGATTTCTTAAATCATTTTCAACTGTCTTTGTAATGCGAATGTGCTTTTACAAGTTAATTATTATTTTCTAAATTATGTTTTCAATAATTTTAAAGTTCTCCTGCTTTGCTTTCATTGCATCTAACTAATGCTTACATTTTCTTTATTTCAGTTGTAGAAGTCAATCCAGTGATGATGATATTTCCCGACAAGCGTTCCGGAGGACACATCGTGGTAGCTTCTACGATAATGTACCGTCATACACACCAAATAGTTCAAGTTCGAGTGATTTGTCACAAATAAAGTCAACCAGTGATCAAGAACGTATCAATGGTGATGAAGTTTATGGAATTCATTCGGGAAACAGCTCACTGGATAGACACTATAAACGCACTCCTAACCATTCACCGTTTCAAGAAAATAAATCAGAGCGGCAATTTCCGGAAGTAAGAATGCATTGAGTTTTTATTGTCATAAAATCAAGTCTTAACAATGAGGTCGTAATCTTTGCTTCTATTTCCAAAATATTCTTGTAGGTCGAAACACGAGTGGTACAATTACCGAATAATGTAACTTGTGTAAAAGTTGGGGATACTGCAGATAATATGTCGTCATCACTTCAACAGCGGCAGTATTATAGTGTCCCAGTGAGGTGAGTTATTATTTATGTTTATTCGAAATTGTGCAGAATTATTTTTTGAAAAATAATGATTGTAAATGGGAAAGCAGTAGTAATGATTAGAATAAAAAATATTCGAATGTAGTTGCTTGCAGCAGTTATTGCTTAAATCTATTCACAGCAGTGCAGAGAGTTTGAAGTAATAAATAGATCGCATTATAATTATTCATTATAATATCAAAAAACAACTTTCTGCCAGCTCTGCTATCATCATGTAGGGAGAATGGGAAAGAGGGAAAAAATGAGAGAAAAGTAATAGGTGCAGGATATAACAGAATATAGGCAATAATGGAAGATATGTAGAAAAAAATTAAAAAACGTATTCATTTTTGATTTTAGAAAAGAAATTATGGTCACAAACGGAAAATTCTATTTTTATTCTTTATTTTTCGTGCCAGTATGGAAAAAATTGTTTAATTTTTCAGAATTGTTATATCTGTTAATGATAATATTGAAATTGTAGAAGAGAAGTGTATAACACAGTTGTCGATCGTGGTGACTATGACATGCATAGTATGGATTTCCGATTTGATCACCATCGCCACTATCCAATCAACGCAATCAGTGAATGTTCGAAGAACAATCGATCGCATTTTTCGATGAAATTTAACCAGTTAGAAACTGCTCACTGTAGTACTTATATCACTAATGATAGACAGCCATCCGAATCACGTCCTTTACGTATGCGACCTGGTCGGTATCCGTACTATGCTGATAAAGATTAATTTATTTTTCCTTTCTAAGACACATTAATTTGTAAATTGTAAATGGTGAAGGTGTTTCTCCTTCGAGATTTGGTTACAGTTGATAGCATGATCTATTTTGTTAAATGTACTAAAATTTTCTTTTCCATTCAAAATTGAATCGTGTAAATGATTTCGTTAGTAAGCTATCATTAAGCTATCACCTGAAAAGATTGAATTCAATAAAATATTTATTGTGTATTTTAAGTCGCTTTTCTTATTCACTTTTGTTATGTAATACTGTGTAATTATATTGCTTTTGTTTCACTCAACTTTATCTACTTTCATTTCTTTTCAACATTTGTTTCAATTAAATTATCGCTAGTAAACTATCATGTAGTATATTATTAATATCCGTCATTAATATTTAGTGCAGAAAGTTATGGAATTTTATAAAATTTGAAACTTTCACAGAGCTTTTAAATTTTGGAAATAATCATATTTATTCTCTTTCAGTGAGATGATTTACAAAATCGTAGGAAAATAAAAATATTAGTGCGTTTACACCTTTTACGTATCATAGATGCGGTGCAAATTGAATTTTGACCTTAAATGTCAAATATCTTCTTACCTCTAGCCTGCCATTATCATCCTATGCCATAATAATGTTTTCTAAGAAACAGCAAATCATTTTCAGTTAGAATGTATTATTTCGCTTAACAATATATCAATTGGCAATCTTTTATGTTCGTTACAAATTTACAAAGTTGCTCTAAAAATTTATATATATAAATATATATTTAGGTATTCTTCATCTAAAAAGATTACCATTTTTCTCATTTGTTTGATTTTAATCTACGAAGTTTAATTTCAGCCTTTATATTTAGTTGTAAATTATCTTCTCGTTGAATTTAGTCTTTAGCCCAAGTATTTAACTCAGTGCATCTCTTATTGCTAATGTGATTATTTATTAAAGTTTGTGTATATTCTAAGAAAGGACGAGGAATCGTTTTTAATTTTCTAGCCTATCATTCATGGTAGTTGAAATAGCAGGCGTGGTTCGCTTCATTTCATTTTCTTTTTCGCGTGAAATTGATTTTAATGGATCTTGTGAAATAAGTGGTTAAATTTTTTCTTTAATTTTGATAGACATACTGTGATACAGTAAAGCATGGAACTACTACTTTTCGTAATTTCACATCTGCAAATTTGAAACAAGTTACTAAAATTGGAATATGCAAAGAATTTCTTTCCATCATATTTTTTCAACTGATTTTTGATATTAATTAATTAGGTAATTATACCAAAAGGTATATTTTCATCAACATAATTCAATGCTACTCTAATCGTATAGGAGATATTTGATATCGATTATTAATTAGACTGAACTAATCGAAGTTAACAATGCGACAAATATCTTCGGAAGCATGATATTAGTTCCGTTAGAAGTTATGTAATAATAAATTATCAATTGTAATGTTCTAAACCTGTAATTAATTGCTGTTTGATGTAAAGATGAAGCATATGTAATTTTTTGTTTCATTCGAACAAAAATGAAACTATGCCATCTAAATTGATGTATTCAAAAAAAGAAAAATCAACAGAATTATTAGCCTATGTACAATGGAAAAATTTGAACTTTTTTTTTGTGAAAAAAAGATAGAAATTTAAAAACAATGCAAAGATGTGTTGTAATGATATATTCTACACGAGGCTAATATGGCTAATATTGTTTCAAATGATTTCTCTTTTCGGTTCTGATGATTAGAATTGAGTTAAGCTAAATAAAAAAAACAATAAATTTCTTATTTACTTTCATTGCTGAAAATTTAATTTTAAAATATCGTAAATAGTTTCGTTCATTTTTATTAAAGTGAAATAAAACAAAAAAAAAAGGAATTTGAGAATGAAAAGAGTATCATACATTATTTTCCCGAGAAAATAAAAATAAGCAAAACAATAAACAAGTAAACAAAATTTTTCATTTCAAATTAAACAATATTTTTTTATACAGATAATTTTTCATAAAATAAAAACCCGCAATAATCTTTTTTTTTTTTTTCATCTGCACAGTGAAATGCTACAAATACGAAACGATATTTAAATAAGTCATAATAAAATTAGATGAAAAAGCATAAACAGATTAATTAGCAGATGAAATTTAAATGAGATAAATGATAAGCAAAAATGATTCATTGTTTATTACGAAATTTTTATCACCTGCTATTAAAAAGCAATAATAGTAATAAGTATAACAGTAATAAATAATAGTGATTATAGGCAGTGATAAAAAAAATGAATGATACTTTGGGATTTATAACATTCATAAATCTTTGGGCATTAATTTTAAGTTTTATTATAAATTAACCAAAATACGGTCACAAATTTATTCAATAATTTCAAGTTTTCAATTCAGATTTCAGTATATATTTCAATTCAATTCATTTGATTGCTACATTTTCCAAAAAAAAAAAAAAATCATTCAAGAAAAAAAAAACTTAAATTTCGATTTGCTTTAAATTGTATGAAAAGTAATTTAGGATTTGAAATTCCTTCGATGCTAAATTATTCATTTTGAAAATTTCAATAAATCTCTGATAAATAAAAATTCAAATTCAAATTAAGACAAATGCGATAAAAGTTGATGAAAACTGATCAGCTCTGATGATAACAATATTAAAATAATAATAATAATACTAACAACAATATCCATGTTAATAATACTAATAATGATTCTTATGTCTTTAATTCACCTAAAATATGAACATCATCGGAGAATCGAGTTTGTTTCAAATTAATTCTCTGTGCTACGCTATCACCCTCGAATGCATCATTTCCTGTAAAACAAAAATGAAAAGTTTTGGATTTTTTGAAAACTTTAGGTTTTAAAAATAAACAACAGCTTATGATATGTTTGTAGATCTAAATGATTGGAAGAATTGATTGATTAGATGTTTTAAAATATGC
>JABVXU010000796.1:0-20195 GCA_013365365.1 Cruorifilaria tuberocauda
TTATTATTATTATTATTAATCATTGTTATTAATCATTATTACTATTATTAATATATCTGTTACTATTACTATCAATACTTGTTACTATTATTTCCCAATAATATCGTTATTACTATGAATTATTATTATTGTTCTTATTAATCATCATTGCCCTCGGCATTATCATTATTATCTTCATTATATTTTTCATTTTTATTCAATTTCTTTTCTTTTTTCTTTATTCATTTCCCAACTTTCGTTTATTGATTGCTTAAAATTTCAATATTTTTTTTAATTTCAAATATCATGAATTGTTATTATTAAATGAATATGGAGGAAGATGAAAAATGAATGATCGGAATGTAAGGGCAATAAAAAGATTCGGGAAGTCGAGAAGTCAGGAAATCGGTAAAAGATGAATAAAACAACTGCTCCAGTGATTTTTTCCCACTTCAATTTCTTTTGTTCTAGCCTATTCGCTATCACTTTATAGCAATTTATTACGATTAATTAAGCAGAAGATTCTGAAAAAGCTTACGTAATATTTATTTCTTTTTAAATTTTAAATTTTAGTTATCAATTGACGAGTTGCTATCATTGTTATGCTGCATGATTTGCTTGTTTACAACGAATCAATAAACAAACACATGACTGTTATAAAATGTTAACTTTAGTTGTTAATTGGTAATCTAAATGGTTTTAATATTACACTATATACTTTTATATAACTACAATCTATTTTTAAACCTGATAACAATTTAATAAATAACATAATCTTAATATTTTACTAATATAACTGTTTATTCATGTAACATTATAAAATGTAAGGTTAATTTCACAGCATTTCTTACTTACAGACAAACATTTTGTAATATTACGTTAATACAGTATAACAATAGTACAGTAATAATACAGTAATAGTATTAATAGTAAACATTTCATATTTTCAAATTTGAAAAATAATTTATAAAATTTCGATCAATTTAAAAGAAACATATATTTGAATACTTTTATTTTTTTTCAATTCCTCATATTGTTTACATTGTAATTGAGTACCAGTTCATGATCAAAGATTATTACTTGATAAACAACGAATTATTTTTATTATTTTTATTCTCTTGCAACATCGATCTCCTTCCCATTAAAATAATAATAAACAGGTATATGACACTTCCTTTTTCTTTTTTTTTGCTCTGTTGTCACATATGGAAACAATAACTGATAATTAATTAGTATTAATTAATCAAGTTGAAATGAATGGATCCATTTCATATAATTCAAAATACTAAATGTCATTTAATTGCACTAACATTCTTCTATCCCATATCTATTACATATTGACTTTTGGACAAATTGTAAAATGCAAATAATCTCTGATGTTAACCTTGGCCTCTATCGTTCTATCTATAAACTTTTAAAATTTAACTCCTTACGACATATCATCGTCATAAACATATCACCCGCCCTTCCCCGATTCACCCACCTCTACTCCCCGTATTACATCAATATCACTGATAGGTGATGATGGATCCGTATATTGCGGGCTATCTGAACATACTATTTATATGATATTATTATTACATATTTATATAATTAATTAATGCTAATATTAAATTCAATTAGCTGATTTTCATAATTAATTAATGCTAATATTAAATTCAATTAGCTGATTTACATCAATCGAAATTAATGCTTAAATTAATTTAGTGATCTTCTTTTCCAAATTTCCTAAGGATATTTAATAAATTTTATTTTGATTATTTCATTAATAAATTTTATTTCGAGTTATCCTATTTTATTTCGATTATTTCATTTCGGGTTATTTTATTCGCGGGAAAATTTCCTTGATATAATGATAATGAAAAATTAAATGAATTTATCCAATTTCAGTATTCAATTACAAATTATGTCATTAGCGATTAGTAATAAATTTGGATTACTTGGACATACAATTGGTTCACATCCAGTTTTGTGTATATTTTTATCACTTTCACTCTTTAGCATATCACTTCTTGGACTATTACTGAGGTAAATTTTTTAATTAATTTTTAACCGATAATTCTTTTTAAAGTTATAATTAAATAATAATAAGAAAATTTTTCGTTTTTTGTTAACTTATAATAACGATCAGTAAGAAGATTTTTAAACAATATAAATAATACTTTAACTCAATTTTTAAGTAATACAAGTAATACCTTGATTCAATTTGTAAATATCATAAATAATACTTTAACTTGATTTTTAAGGCATACTTAAAGTTAATTTAAAAAAGAAAAAACATAAATGATAATTTATTTATCAATTTTTTCATTTTTTTTTTTGCAGATTAGATATAAGGGTGGATATTAAATCAGGTTTTACTCGTAGTGATACTGCTTCATCTCAGGAAATTAATGCTCATAAACATTTCTTCAACAATACGGTATTTCATTTCCTTTTTTCCTAATTTAGTACCATATTAAAGTATTAAACGGTTTTTTGTAAAGATTATATTTATTTTATACAGTACATTTCAATTCTTATTACTAATTACTATTAACAGTAATAATAATATTATTACTTATTACTATCAGGAATCATAAAATAATATAATAATAGACGATGATAGTATATTATTATCATTTTAACTTAAAAAGTAATAACGATTAAATTATTATTTTTTTTATCAGCCTATCATATATCATGCTTAACCTGAATATAACAAATAAAACTGTTAATCGAAATGATCGAAATACTTTAGCTTTAGTTAGCCTTACTTTATATACTTTAGCTAGCTATCAATTACGAGATAAAGTATCAATTTAAATAAATATCGTATCAATTTACTTATCAATTATAAAGTATCAATTTAAAATTATCAGTTTATAAGTTTGCAAAGTTTAATCAAAACATTCAATCAATATTTAATCAAGACAATATTTTAATTTAATTCTGATTGAAATTAATTGAAAATTTCAGGGTGATCCATGGTATATGGCATTATTTGCAACAGCTAATAATGGATCAATCCTTGAAACAAAGAAAATTGATGAATTAACAACATTTTATAAATATATCACTCAAACTATGCCAGTTGCTAATATTAACAAATCAGCTGTACATTATGAGAATGATCTATGTGAACCATTTTGTGATTTTAACGCACAACTTTGGAATCTTTTAGTATGAATTTAATCATTATCATGATAATGTGAATGAATCGTTAATTCATTTTTTAACTCCATGAAATTTCATGGAATTTCATGATTAAAGTGAATGCGAAAAAAGAAAAGAGTGTAACTGATAAATTTCATGGAATTGATAAAAATGAAACAAAGAGTGAAGCAATGAATTTATCACTAGTAATTAGCTAATTTCATTCATTTTATTTTTGTTTTTAATGAGCAGCGATAGCAATTAGCATAAATTCATGATTTCTTTCCCTTTTTTTTTGCAGAGTTATCAATCATTTTTTAAAATTCTCTATCCGTTATCAACAGTTGGACCATATAAAGTAAACATTGGTCGACACATCTTTAATCGTACTGTCGATAAACAAGGTTCATCAAATTAATTAAATAATTAAATTAAATAAAAGAAATTAAATAACTTTGAATTTAAATAAATTTGAAATCAAATTTTATTATGTGAATGAAATTTTGAGCATTAAAGAATTTGTATTTTCTATTTTTTTTGTTTTGTAAATTTCTATTTTTATTTCCGATTTTATATTAAGTTATTTTTTGTTATTCAAATTATCGATTTTATCATTTACTGATAACAGTAAATTATATTTAGTAATAAATTTCCGGATTTATTTGCTTTCAATTAATTTCTTACTCTTTAATTTACTGATAGTATATAAATATAGAGTATATAAGTAGTTAAAGTTAATAATGCGAGTGATTTCTTACTTTCATTGTAAGTATATATACTTTTATTTTTACTATATACAAAATCATACTCTTACTTTTATTATAAGTATACATACTGTTACTTTTATTATAAGTATATGTGAGTATTTAAGGTAAAATAATGCGACTAATTTCTTACTTTTATAAATCCATTCAAAGCTATAATCTAACTGATAAAGCAAAGAACTGTAAATTGCAATTAATTATTGAAAATTATTTTTGTTTGATTTAATTAACTAAAATTTGTAAACTTTTCATATAATAACTTAATAAAATAAATTATATACTAAAATTATATATCAAATTATATACTAAAAACTTTAAACTAAAATATCTAATTTAAATCATTTTCCTTTCTTTTATTTTTGAATTAAATTTTTACAATTACAGGTATTGTAACTGGTGTTGGTACTGTAGCAATATATTTTACAACATTTGTCACTGATAGTATCAAACAAAAACAGTTGAATACATTTGAAGAACAAGTTTTAAGGTTTCTCTTTTTCTTTTACAAACTTTTCTTTTACTTCTCAAAATGAAGAATGAAATAAATTACCACTAACTTTCGTCTTCATTTACTTTTCCACGCAAAGTTAAAATTTACTTATAATTTAAAATTTAAATTTATAATTTAAAAATTTAATTTATAATTTAAAAGTTTGAAATTATTTGAAAATTTTAAAATATGTCATATTAATATACCGATAAGAGTTTAAAATTATTTGACCTATATAAAATATCATATTACCATATTAATTATCATATTAATTATCATGTTAATCATCATGTTAATTATCATATTAATATTATCATATTAATATATAGTAAACTATATGTGCATATTTGTTCTGTTTTTGTTAGCAGCATATTTAGCTTAAATGCTTATTTAAGCTTACTTAATTAATGATGCCATTAATTAAGCTAACATTGCTTCATGAAATTTATCAGTATGTTAAACATCTATGATAACAAACAAAAGGAAATGATTTAATGATGGATCAAGTTTAAATTTCACGATCGATTCATATTTTAGTTTAATTTTTAGTTTACAAATATATACTTCAATTTGTGATGAGAAGAATAAGAAAGTAGCAATTATCAGAGGGATTTAATCAGTACTTCTTTATCATTTTACTGATAATTTTATTTTCTCTTATCAAAAAATAAAATGATGAAATGAATATTTCAGAGAAGTACACAATCATAATGATAATCCAAATAATACAGTAACATTCGTTGTACATGGTGCGCATATAGTAGGCAATGAAATTCAACGTGGTGTTCACTTAGCCCTTCCTTATTACTTTATAGGTAATTTTTTAAGTATTCCCTTAGTTATCACTTCACAAAGTATCCCTTTGTTAATTTATAGGTAATTTTTCAAGTACTTTCTTATTACTTCACGAGTAATTTTTAAAAGTATTCTCTTAATACTTCCAGATAATTTTTTAAATACTTCCTTATCACTTTACAGGTAATTTTTTAATTTTTCATCTATCAAATGATAGAAAAGAATTTTCCATTTTAAGTACTGTTACTTTCGTTTTTTTCTCTGCCAGCAAGAAATAAAAATTGAAATCTGTGATAATTTGAATAGATAACGAATATATTAAATTGATAACAACTTGATCAGATAATGATATCGTTGGGAAATTGTAATTTTACAGATAATTTTAGTTAGTACGAAATAATTTAATTATAATTTAAACGAATAGATAATATCGTAATCGTGATTTAAGAAATTTCAATAAGTAATTTTTCATTATCAACGCTTTCTTTTTCCTTTTATCACTAATCAATTCATCATTTCAGGAGCTTTGTTATTAGTTATATTTGTTACTGCAAGCTTAATCTTGGCAACATTATGCTATTCATATCCAATGCGACGCTTACAATTAATTTTACCAATCGCAGCGATCATTTCACCGATTTTAGCCGCTGTATCAGCCATTGGTCTAATGCTTCTGGCTGGTTATCATATCAATATGTTAATTCTTATATCACCATTTCTAACATTAGCTACAGGTATAGGTAAGCCTTGGTATCGCTCTACCTTTCCTATGCTTCGCTAAATTTAATTATAGTTATAAGTATGTGAAAGCAAAATCGCAATTTCAGTAATTAAAGTATCATTTCGCTATCAGTAGAGCTAAAAAGTTATGTTAATAAAAAAGAATTTGCATTGATCAATTTGCTAAGTTATTTAATATTTATCATTCATTAAATTTATTTACTTCAATTAATTTCATCTTTATTAATTTTCCTAAATTCAATGATCCTCTTTAATTTTATAATTTATTTTAATTTAATTTATTTTATTTTAATTATTTAATATTATAATTTTTATAATTAATCGTAATTTTAGTATTCTTTTTTAATAATTTCGAGAGAGAATTTTAATAATTTTTTAATAATTTTTAATAATTTTAATAATAAATAATTTTATAATTAATAATTTAAAATTTGCTTCTTCGTTTTCTTCCTTTTTCCATATAATATTTATTATTATTGACCTAATCAATAATAATTTCAAGTAACTAAAGTAAAGTAATTGCTTGCATTGTGAAAGTTATCTCGAAAGAGTTAGATTGCTATTGAATCAACAATAAATTGAAGTAAATATTTATTTGTTGAAAGATCTGTGGGATATAATATGACAGTTGATAGCTTTGATAAACAAATGTCTTCAATTACTGATAATGATAATTGATTATGATTGATTAGTTGTGAAATCATTTCTCTCGGGAAAAAAGGGTTGCTTGATTTTTTGATTGGCTCTCGATTTCGTAGTAAGATTGATTGATCAATGTAAGTAACACAATTTAAATATTTTTTACATTAAGTGATACGAAGAATTATTTAAACGTAAAAGTCAATGGTAATAATCGAAAGACGTAAAACGTGAGGAATAGAATATCAGAATATAGACATATATGATATGAATGAATGGAAGTAATATCACGTAGAAATACGTGATGTGAATGGGTGAAATATCAAGTAGATATATATGATATGAATGAATGGAATATCAGTAGATGCGTAAACCACGTAAAATATATCACGTTAATATGATATATCACGTAGACACAATTCAGTAGATAACACGCAGATTAAGCAATGACTATGAAAAGCCGTTGGTAAAGAAAAAATTTATTTGATAATGTTGGGATCATATATTAAAATCAACAATACAAAAGTAATCATGAGATTATTATGAAATCTTTTCGAGTTTTCCAATAGCTTGCTTTCGTAATTGCATTTTATACACTTATGGTAGTGCAGCATGATTACTGTAATTACTGTAATTCTACCGTTTCTTCCATCCATCAATGAACGATACAATATGTGATTTCCGTTTTATTTTTTCAAATATCTTTATCCTAGCATTAATTTCCTATTGCTTATTGCTTATTGTTTAATCAGTTTTTATTTTTTTTGTTGTATTTATCTTTCTCCTAGGCTTAATTTTATATTGCTTATTGTTTATTCAAATAATGTCCAATTGCTTATTTCAACTTTATCCTAATTCTATGATTTTCTTTTTATTTTCGACGAAATTTATGATATAATTTGATAAATCCGAAGCTTTTTTAATTCAAATTTATGCTTTCAAAGTCAAATTTAAAATTATTTTCCAGGTGTTGACGATGCATTTTTATTAACCAACATGTGGCTTAAATCGATAGCAATTCCACGTGCTTTAACAGCTGTTGAAAGGTTAAGTTGTATTCATCGTGAAATCTTTCAGGGATAAATTTTTTAAGTAAAAGTTTTTTTTTTCGTACTTTCAAATAGTACCTGTATACAAAGCCTAATTATTTAAGTTATTTTAGATTACAATTGGTGTTGGAAAAAGTTGGAATAGGTATAACAATTACTTCATTAACAAATTGTCTTGGATTTGCTTTGGGTTGTATTGCGCCAGCAAGAGAAATACGAATTTTTTGCGCTGCCGTATCACTTTCCATGTTTCTCGACTTAATATTTCAGGTGAGTGAAGAGGAAAAACTTTATTATTTAATTAAATTAATATTTAATCAAATTAGTAATATATTATTCTAATTAAAAGTATTATATCAAAAAATATTACTCTAACAACAAAATCCTGGATTAATATTAACTTTTTTTTTATTTTACTTTTATTTATTAATTTAATTTCAGTAAACAAGTAATGTAAAACAAATGCTAAATATATATAAAGCTATAACACTTCGCTTTTTTGTAAATTCATGGAAGACAACAATTTTTTTTCAAACTTTAAAATTTATTAATTTATTATTAATATATATCTTTATCATATTATTATTAATTAATTAATTATTAATTTATAATTTTCTTATTCCCAGCTTTTCTTCTATGCGCCATTTCACGTAATTCTTACGCATGACGAGCCTACCATTCTGTATAAACAAATCAAGAAAGATCAATCAACATTATTTGAACGACTGAGGGAAAATATTTCCTCGATCTTTGTAAAATGTAAGCACTTCAAATTTTAATTCCCTAAATTTAAATATCCATACGAATTTGATAAATTTTATCTTATTTACCTTACTTAGATATTAATAATAATAATTTATAGATATCATAAATATTAATAATATTAATAATTTGCAGTTATATATAGATAAAGATTTTATATATATGAATGATCTTTATCATTTATCATTTTTTATTAAAAATTTTTAATTATTAATTTTTTTAAAAATCCTGAGGTGCAAAATGAAATTAATGACAATTAAGTTTATTTACATTTATCAGTTTTATAATGTAAAATGGAAACTTTAATTGTTTTTGCAAAATTTAATTTCTATTTATCAAATACACTTTTGTAAATGATAATTACATATTGGGAAGTTAAATTAAGTAGGAATTAAGTTCATTACTTTTATTATAACGATATATTTACATAAGTAATTGTCTATATATATTTATATTATATTGTTTATTTACTAAATATATAATTTAGTTTTCATTGATTAATTACATTCCGCAAATTGGAATTAAACAGATAATTTAATTTTCGTTTCCGATTATTTCATTCCATTTCCAATTATTTAGATTGCAGTCAATTTATTGCAACCACTTGGGCGAAATTTATCGCTCTAGCATTATTAATAGCATATTGCTGTTTTGCAATTATTGGAATTCGAAAATTGGATGCAAACGTTGATGGAAAAATGCTTTTACCACCAAATTCACAAAGTCTCGACGGGATTAGAATAATGGATGAAATTGTTTGTAAAATATTTTTAATTATATAATTTCTTCCTCTTTTCAGTAATTTCAGCTTAAAAATCAACTTGAAATTATCTTTGCAAAATTTAATTTCCATCTATCAATCAAATTTTGCAAATGGGAATTGAGTATTTAAATATAAAGTAATTTTTATTATTTTATTTTTCAGCAGTAAAGTAATTCCAAAGTTGTTATTTTAAATTTGAACACATATATACAATTAATCTTTTAAAGTTATTTGAAATTAATTAATATTTAAAAGTTATGAAAAAGTAAACGCTATTTTGAAGGTATGGCCAGATTATCTAAGTATTAGTTATATTATACGAAATCCGCCAAACTTCTCTAATCCTATTGAATATCGGAATTTTACGGTAATCGAATTCTTTTCTAACAAATTCAGAAAATACAGTATTAAGCTTTAACTAAAAGTAGTTTACTTTTTTGATCAAGTAATTTTAATTTCAGGATTTTTTAAATAGCTAATCAGAAAAGCATTGCTATTCTTATTTATATAATCAACTGAACTATTATTGATGATAGATATCAATGGAAATTTGAAATAAAACTAAAGAACAATAATTGAAATTAAAATTGATTGAAATGAATAACGAAAATGAAAAGATTTGAATTATCAGAAATGGAATTAAATTAAAATAAGTTATATTTAATTATGAATTGAAATCAAGCTAAATATCACGATTAGACTAAAAAAAAACATTTCAGTCAATGATTGAAGAAATGGAAAAAATAGAAAATTCGTTAGGCTCAGATGCAACGATGCATTGGGCAAAAGATTATCTGAGATATTTGGCTAATCCGCATGCTTCTAAGCTTGATGTCGTTTTTGGTATTGCTGGTGCTGAAGCTAATGAAACAGCTTATTTGGAAAATGGTACTTCACCCATTTGTTATTATCAGTTTAAAAATCGAAAAACATCTATTCAGTTTAATTATAGCGAACTATTCTATTAAAAATATTTCAATATTAATAAATTTTTACTTAATTAATCAATTAATTAAATAGATAATTAATTAGTTGAATATTAGGTTAAAGGTTAGAAAGGTACTTCATCCATTTATTACTATTAGTTTAAAAATCGAAAAACATCTATTCAATTTAATTATAGTGAACTCTTTTATTAAAAATATTTCAATATTAATAAATTTTCACTCATTAGCTAATTAATTAATTAATTGGATAGGGAATTAATTAGTTGAATATTAGGTTAAAGGTTAGAAAGGTACTTCATCCATTTATTATTATTAGTTTAAAAATCGGAAAACATCAATTCAATTATAGCATTAATAAATTTTTATCAACAATTAATTAACCTTTAATTAAATAGATAATTAATTAGTTGAATATTAGGTTAAAGGTTGCAAAGGGTATAGTCTAAATTAAATTTTATATCAATTTGTTGAATTTCATTTGTGAGGAAAAATTTTTTAGATTTGGGAAAAAAATTTCCATATTAATATAAATATTTACTTATTAACAACTAACTTACTGAATCGCCTAATTAATTAATTAATTAATTCGTTGAATATTAGGTTAAACGGTTAGAATGGATATATTTTAAATATGAAATGATGCACTTATTTGAATTTTTTTAATGAGGAGAAATTTTTTAGGTTTGGATATGTCACAGTTTGACCTGTTTATTAATACCGATCCATATACAGCATGGAAAGTAGCTACTCGTTATATGCGCGATTCACAAAATAGGTTACAATTTGAAATTTTTTTATTAGAAATAAAAGTAGTAGTTGAATAAATAATTCGAAATGAAAGATTTAAATTCATATTAAATCTAATTTTATTAATCGAATACTACAAAATAATGCATTATGATAAATAATGAAATATATTCATAACAAAATTTTTTGTTTCGAATTGCATTTTTATTTTTTAATTTCAGGCTAACAATAATGCTCTCTTTTATCTCTTTGCTCTCTTTTCTATCTCTTTCCTTTTCTAATTTATAAGGATTAATGATTAACATTAGTATTGAGGAATATGAATGGATAATGATAAGTTATTATCAGAGTAAAAATAATGTTAGCATACTACAAATTTGATTACTGAAAATTGGTAATGACATTTATCATTATTTCTCAGCTATCATTTATATTATAAGTATAAAATATAAAGTATAAAGTTTAAGTATAAGTATATTATAAATATAAGATTAAAATTTAAAACGAATGCTAACCTTTTAAATGAGAAATTGTCCACATATGTTAACGTCTGACATTTTATTTAAAGGATTGTGATAACATATTATAAGTTTAAAGTATAAAGTATAAAGTTTAAGTATAATTATATTATAAATATCAAATTAAAACTTCAAACTAATGCTAGCCAGAACTTTCCGTTCTCTCCTTTTAAATGAGAATTTTAAATAAGTTTAAATTTGAAATGAAAAATTGTCAACAAATAATAATATTTGATATTTTATTTAAAGGATTGTGATAACATCAATGCTAATAATAATGGGTTATAATGGTATCACGTCACTATCTGATAAAGCGAGACTGTTACGTGCGTGCCGTGAAATATGCGCACGTTATCCACAATATGATATAATACCATTTGATACAGATGCGGAATTAATTGATGTTATATTAGCTGTACCTTCGACTACCTTTAAGTAATTTTTTATTTACAAAAATTTACCGGTAAACATACTTAAATCTTTAATTTCCACTTATCGATTAGTAGATTACATAATTGATTCAATTCGAGATAGTATTAAAGATTAAGTAAATAGGTAGGATTTAATTATCATTAAATAGGTAAGATTTTAATTATTATTGAATAAAATTATCGAACAATTAATTTTTTAACTATTATTTTAACACTGTATCTCGAGTTATTAATTTTGTCTTAGCTAGTAATTTTTAAAAATAAATTAATGGTAAATTTGAAAATTAAATATAATTTAAATTAATCTCTTAAAACATACATTTAAACGGAAAAACAAAAAAACATTTAAAATAATATTTAAAATATAATATTTAAATACCATTTAACACAAATTAAATACAATAAAATACAATAGAAGAATGCAAAAAAATAGAAATGTAAATATAAAAATTAAATACAAATAAAATTTTTGATAAATTGATTTTTTAAAACATACATTTAAACAGAAAAACAAAAAAAACATTCAAAACATGATATTTAAATATTATTTAATACAAATTAAATACAATTAATTACGATACAAAAATACAAAACTTAAATACAAATTGTAAATAATACCAAATTTCAATAAAATGATCGTATTTTTCAGCACAGTATTATTTACATTTGTGGCAGTAGGCGTGATATGCTTTATTTTCTCCCTTAATATCGGTGCATCCATTCTTGCTACCTTATCAGTTATATCGATTAGTACAGGTAAGTTATTTTTTTTTTTTTAAGTGAAATAATCTTATTTATTGTAATTTCAAATCTTATTATTATTTTATTTATTGTAATTTAAAAAATTATTACAAAACTCTTTCATTGATATTTAAATTATAATATTACTAAATCATAATCATGATACATAATAAGCAAACATAATACAAATCATAGTATAAAATCATAATACATAATAATAAGTACAACAAATGATAATAAATAATAAGCAAATGATGTTTATTGAACTTTTTTTGATTTAATTACAAAATCAAATTATTTATTGCAATAGTAAGAAATGGAAATATTAAATTAGTAAATTAAATATTTGAAAATTACAATCTTCATCGCTTTTTTTCATTAAATTAAGTAATTCTAAGGTGTGATCGGTTTCTTGCAATATTGGAATTGCTTTCTGGATCCGGTTTTAATGGTTGCAATATTAATGACAACTGGATTGAGTATTGATTATGCCATACATATCATTTTTCATTATATAACAAATGTTTATAGTGATAATATTCAACGAATTAATGCTTCATTTGAAGCATGTGCATTACCAATGTTACAAGTAATCTTTTTTATTCCTGAAATGATTTGATTTCAAATATTTTTTTTTTGTTTAATGATATTATTTATTCATTTATCCTTTCTTCTATATTTTATTCATTTTTTAATTATTAAATTTAATAAGTTTTTCCATATTTTATTCTTATTTAATAAGTTCGATTGGATTATGTAAAGATCATGGTTCCTTTTTTAAAAGTGCAATTTGATTAAAAGTAGTATTGCTGGATTTAATTAAAGGTAGTATAATTGAGAATATTTTAAGTTCATTATATCTTCGGTAAGAAATACGGTATTCTGAAGAAAAAAATGATCAGAAATACAGTATTCGGGGAGAAAGAGATGGTTAAAAATACGGTATTCTGAAAAAAGATATGGTTGTATGGAAATTCATATTTCACAGTACTTTCAGATAATTTATAGTTTAGCTTAATAATGGTCCAATTAAATACTAGTAAAAAATAATTCAGTAATTTAGTTAAGTGTTTAAAAGTACTCGTTAAGTACTGTTAAATTTATCGTTTCTTATATCATTAATATCACTTTATTAATTGAAATATAAAAATTTTTTTTCTTTTAATTTCAGGCTGGTATATCAACATTTCTTATTGTATTTCCGGTATTGTTATCTCCTGTCGGAGTTTATGCTATAATATCAAAAGCAATCATATTAACAGTTATATTTGGCTTATTACATGGCCTATTTATTGTTCCTGTATTTCTTACCGCCTTACCTGATTGCTTTTTTAGTTATTTGCCTGATTATTGCAATAAGTATTAATCGATTTCCTATTACATTTCCGATATGCTTGCTAAAAACATTCCTGTAAGTTACGATAATATTATGATTTCCATTAATTATTATATTTTAGTTTTTCTTTTCCTTCCATTTTTTAAATATCGAATTCTTGCCACTCCTTGAAATATGAGCTCATTTATTTTTTTGTTCGTTGCATTTAAAATTTTTCAATTTCAATTTGTAAATTTAATTCTTCTGCGTTTTATTTTACTTCTTTTACCTGCTATAATTTTGAGTATTAATTCTAATTCAATTAAAGCCTTCTAAGTTAATTTTAGCTCAATATAATTCTCTCCAATTAAGTTCTAGCAATAAGAATTTCTGAAAAAAAACGATAGAATTTAATTATGAATTTGATTATCAAAAATTTTTTACAGTTTTATCATACAGTCTAACTTGACAGTACAAATCGTTATCATTTCATATTTTGAATAGTTATTATAAAATTACTAATTAATTGATCAAATTTTAGTTAATTCATTTTTCTTTCCGCTACAAATATAGAATTCCAAATTAATTAAAACTTTTTAAATTAATTTGAGCTTAACCTTTGAGCTTAAACTTTTCTAGCAATAAGAATTTCTCAAAAAAAAGTAATAGGACTAATTATGAGTTATGAATTTAATTATGAGTCTGATTTAATAATTTATTTATAATTTATGGTTATAATTTAATTATGATTATGATGAAAAAAGAAATAATAGAATTCAATTATGAATTACGAATTTATCAAAATTTTTTACAGTTTTATTATGCAGTTTTAACTTGACAGTACAATAGCTATTATAAAATTGCTAATTAATTAATTAAATTTTATATTAGCTCATTTTTCTTTTTTATTTTATAATTTCTCATATCATTTTTTCAGCATGCCATATAATTTACGTTTGCACAACGGCTTTTGCTTTTGTAATTTTTTATCTCATTTAATTATTTGAAGACAAAAAAGAAAGTGCCTATCATTTTTTTTGATGGTAAATTATTCATTGCTCAAATAAATATATGTATATGCATATGTTATCGATTTATCAATTCCATTCATTGATTCGATTTGAATTCAGGAAGTTTGAACATTTCATTTTATTCTCTTTTTCTTCTTACCCTTACTCTGTTTCCTTCCTTCCTAACAAACAATAGCTCAAAGAAGCATTTGTAAAAATTAAATCAAATCATTTATTCAAATTTAATTGATTTAGAAAATTTCAAATTTAACCAAATCAGTAGATTTTTAGAAAAAATCATTTTAGATTACTTCTACTGATTTGCTGTTAAAACATTCCAATTTTTGCAGGTTTTTGTTTGATTTTATTTAAATAGCAAAAAGAAATATTGAATTTATAAAAATATGAATAAAGGTTGTAAAAAGGGTAATTCATGTGCTTTTTTTTCCTTATATTTTGATAGTATCACAATTTACCATTGCACTATGTTTACTGAATTAAATTTGCAATATCAGATAAAATTTGTGCTGTTTTTGAATTAAAAAATAATAAAAAAAGAGATTTAAGAAATTACTCATTGAGTAATTTATCAATCTTAAAGTAATAAACGTCATACTTTCATTCAGCACAGCAAAACTTCCAATATTAACTGGAGAATTTAGCATTATTAAAACTTTCATGGCAATTTTAATAATGGGTGCGGTATTTCTATCGTAAACCAAATCGCTACTCTTAAGGAATACGGTAAATGGGTTTATTCAATCATAAAAATGATTATCAAAAATATCTCAACTAAATGCCGACATTTACACTTGTTAACAACAGGTATGAAAGTATGCAAGCAAAATAAGAGATGAAATAATTACTTAATTGGAAAGTTATTTGGAATGTTCCAATCAGCATTTTTCAATCACTTGAAATACTGTCGGTTGTACAGTAACAATCGTATTTGAAATTATCGTCAACAGATTATGACTTCTCGCGCATAAATTACAATTTGGTGATCATTTCAACGATACCATTTACTGCGTGTTTGATAGCTCTGACTGATCGCTTAATTTCATTATTGGTTTCGTTCGTTAACTAAAATTTGAAAATACTATCAAAATCAAGCATAGTTAATTTTTCTACTGTAACTGTAAATTTATATAGAAATTAAAATATTATAATAAACGATTTAAATGCAATAAATGGAATATTTCAGAGAAATGAAAGTTGAGGATTTCATTTCAGATTTAATATCATACCATTTCAAAATTGCTCAAAATTTCTGTTAAAATAAACAAATTAAATCAATTATTTTTGCTAGCGGAATCAAAGTACCAATAATTAACTTACATAAAGATCAGTAAATGAAAGTATATAACTAAGTATCAAAGCATTGTATTACCTCAAGTAAAATTGTTTTATTTTTATTGATAAGAATGTTCGATGCATAGCGTTTTGCATTGTAAATATGGAATGAACGCTGTATATGTCAGCTACCGTATTTAACTACAGTAATCTTTTAACTTACAGTACCCACCTACAGTATGCAATTTACAGTATTGATTCTTGTGATAAACAAAATAAATTTTATGATAAAGATAGGCAATTGTTTACTTCCAAATGATATTGCAATGGTAGGTAAAGTCGGCACATTAATGGATATAAATGTTCGGTGGAACTATCAACTAATGAATGCAACTGATCAAGTAAATCATATTGATAGTAATTTTGTATTACTTCCAATCCATTGATCGTTTCATTTTCTTCACACATATTTCGTATTAATTCTTTCTGAAAAAGATCATTCATCCATGTAATTTAAGGAAAAAAATGTAATTCTTTTTTTTTTTAAATTTAATTTCCAATTATTTTAATTTATAATAATTTCATTTAAGTGTATTATTCAATTGCTTAATATATTTGCTACAAAATGAATATTGCATTTATTCATTATTATTTTGCTATCATACTTTTATTTTGATTGCATCGTAATTATACAGTACTTTTATTGCTATAATACATTTTTTACTATTATTATTCTGAATGTTTTTGACCGTAATTATACAGTACACTATACACCGTAATTATACAGTACACTATACACCGTAATTATACAGTACACTATGCACCGTAATTATACAGTACACTATACCCCGTAATTATACAGTACACTCATATATCCTTCATTATTATTAATATTCTATTTAAAATCATCAAAATTTGTTATTTAATTAAATTGAAACAAAAGAGAAAGTTACCCGACATTCCAGATGACAGATTTGAAAAGCACATTGCTTGTTCAATTGTCGATATTGATAAGTTTCAGCTAAGTTAGCTGATACTTCATAGAGATATAACCTTTCGTTGCTTTTTGTAGGATATCGTCGTGCAACACGACGACATATTTCATTGCATTCATTATGTGCACCATTACTGGTTAAGCTTAAACGTTTTCACAAATTAATCACTTCAAATTTATATTATTTAAATATCTCATCAATAAGAAAGATATGAATAATAAAGGGAAAAGTAATGATTTAAACTGATAATAGAGGGAAAAAGTAATAATTTCAATAATCAGTTTACAGCCAAATTATTAAGCATTCAATGAGAAATTTTGAAAGTAATATAATTTTTAAATTTCCGGAAAAACATCCGGTTTTATGATTTATGAATCCGGATTATTTTGTGCAGGAAAATTATTAATGAAAAGAAATTGAAGAACTAAAAATTGAAAAATTTATCAAAAAATTTTCTTTTTTTCTAAAATAACGAATTGGACAGAAATATGAAGCTTGAAAATGAATAGAAATATTTCTTGATTGAAATTCTCTAAGCTTGCAAAAAGTTTAAGAAGAAACAGTTGAGGAAAATTGGTATTATTATATGGAACTGAAATTATTTCCCTTATGAAATATTATCAGATATATATAGAGAGAGAGAAAGAGAAAGGAGGACAGAGATAAACAGGTAAAGTAAGAGATTTGAAAAAATTTTACTGAAGCAAGAATGTAGCCGCTGACAGAATCAATCGGGAAAATAGTATGCAAGTAACATTAAAGACATTACATACAGTATGTTATTACGGTCATTATTACCATATAACATACCGTACATATATCTGTCATTTACATTTTCCTCCATACATTCATCATCTAATAACAACAATTTAAATTTAAATCATTATAAGATTTGAATTGAAGTTTTTAATTGAAATTTGTCCAAATTTGGAAAAAAAAAAAGTTTTAAGAGAGAAAAATTAAATAAAATGACAACTTCAAGCAACGAAGTGCATTTTCAAATTGCAACCGTTTGAAAGCACAAATATGCAAATCACTACTCCATGGAATCTGTTTACGATTCATTTCACATCGTATATTCCAACATGCTAATTTCTGTTCTGTTATATTGCAAAATGTATAGAAATTATCAAATGATGCGGTGATTAATTCATCCAATGGAAATTCATAAAATTCTTCGTCGTAATCCTTTTGAAAATGCATCTGTAAAGAAATTTTTCGATATTTAAATTAAAAAAACACAAGAGAGAGAGAGAGAGAGAGAGAGAGAGAGAGAGAGAGAGAGGAATATGAAAATCTGTAAGAGTATCTTCAATCATTATCATTCTAAATTGAAAGAAAATATTTAGATTATCAGAAATGATTGAATCATTATTCCGGATTCCGGATTTTAGCCAAAGAAATGATTGGTTAGCTAAAATAATTGCTAGATATTCGCTTAATAATATTTCTTTTTTTTTTTAAATCGAAATTATCCGTAAGAGTATCTCCAATCATTATCAGTCGAAACCGAAAGAAAAAATTTAGATTATCAGAAATGATTGTAATATTATTCCGGATTCCCGATTCCGGATCCGGATTAAACGTAATATTTCAGCTAAAGAAATAATTGGTTGGCTAAAATGATTGCTAAATATTCGTTTTTTTTTTTATTTTATCAAATCTTTATATTTAATTTTAAATTAAACTTATTTACTATTTTAGTTATTTTAAATTGCAAATCATCGAAATAAAATGTTTTTATTACATTTAAATTAAATTTAAAATTTTTTTAAATGGAAATTCTAGATAATGATAAAATAAAAGAAAAAAAATTTCAAGAAGAAAAAAAATTGATCAAGAATTTTTAGATCAGAATTTCCAAAAAAAAACAGCATAAATTCGAAAATTACCGTTTGTTATAAAAAAAAAAACAAACGATATTTTTCATGATGAAATCAATTTTAGCTATTTTTAATGCTTACCACATGTGTGTACTTTTATTTGAGGAATTAAAAAAACAAACTTTTGACAAAAAATGAACACTTTTCGTTTGTTTGTTTTTTTTTTCTTTAACTTTTTAAATATAATTTAAATTTAATAGAAACATTTTATTTTCAATGCTTTGCAATTTGAAATAGCTAAAATAGTAAATAAGTTTTATTTAAATTTAAATAGAAATATTTGATAAAATAAAAAACAAATTGAATAAATTGAAATAAATTAATTTCAAATATTATAGGAAATAATTCTTAGTCTCATATACGAATAATCGAATTACAATACTAAATTTTGTAAAATTAAATTTAAAATTTTCTCAATTTCATGCTATATTGAAATTGGATAAAGAAAAGAAAGAATAATTTTGCAAATTTGCTTAATGAAATGATCATTTTTTAATTAATTAATTTCTTATCTAATTAATTAATAAGTAACGTTGTAACTTATTAATACTCTCAATAACATTGATAAATAAAACTAACATGAAAATCACTCTTCCATTGTGCATCACACTGTGCTTTACATTTGATTAATTTGTATTCATCAGTATCACGATTACTAGTAATATTATCATTATCATTATCAATATAATCAGAGTTACTGATATTATCATAACTAATAAAATTCCTCAGATAATCATCATTTTGTTGAATGTTTTCGATGGAATGCAAACCACAGCATTGTTGTTCTTTTATTGCATTTGTGCTCACAAATGCCATTATTGATATCAGCACTAAAAATTAATTAATTAATTAATTAATTAATTTGTAGCTTTTTTCCTAATTCAAATCAAAATTTGAAAAAATGTTTCACACTTCCTGTTCTTATCTAATAACTTACCTGTTTTTTTAAGTTAAAAATTTCATAAATTCCTGCATGAATTTGTGAAAACTATTAAAAATAGCCAAAATTCTCTAAAAAAACACCTTTTAAAATAATCATTATAAATCAAATTTTTTAAAGAAGATAATCAT
The DNA here is from genome assembly GCA_013365365.1 of Cruorifilaria tuberocauda. Taxonomy (NCBI): domain Eukaryota; kingdom Metazoa; phylum Nematoda; class Chromadorea; order Rhabditida; family Onchocercidae; genus Cruorifilaria; species Cruorifilaria tuberocauda. The sequence goes on from JABVXU010000796.1 coordinate 20,069, forward strand.
TATAAATTTAAAATAATCATTATAAATCATTATAAAAACATTGTTTAAAATAATAAATACAAATCATTTTAGAATAATCATAATCATCTATTTATGTATTGCATATTTGTAGTTTCTTCTTTCTAAT
>JABVXU010000797.1:0-20117 GCA_013365365.1 Cruorifilaria tuberocauda
GATAATAAATTGATTTATCCATCTAATAACAAATATTGTTGTTCATAAAAATATTTTTTATTTTTTTACTTACTTTTACTCAACTTACTTCTCTACTTTTTTCACTCATCATCGGTTTTTTACAAACGATTGATCAATTGAAATGATCATAATAATCTGAACATTATCCATTTTCATCTGTTGATAAATGTATTAAATTTTATCAGTTGATTGATAATTGATAAAGGAATGATAAATTATTGTTGTATTCATTTCAGATTCCAACTATATTATTTGGCTTATCGATATTTGGTTATGATAAATTTACGGGTAAACGAATGTTAAAGGAAGATGAATGCTATGTACAATTTATGACAAATCCAATTTTAAATATGGGAATGTATATTTCGTATTATTGGTCAACACTGTTTGTTATGTTATATTTATATTGGGGAATATATCGAGCAGCTAAATTATTAGCAATGAAAAGTGAACAGGTTAATTGATATTTGATAAAATTTCAAATTTTCATTCATTTACCTCACTCTTCTTTTTTTCTCCTTGATTCAAATAGTTTGAATGTTATTGATTTTTTTCATTTTACTTTTTTGAAATTCTCATTTTTCTTTTTCTTTTTTTTTTTGGTTGAAACAATTTGATTATTATTGATTAATATTTAATTTTTAATTTATAATTTGATTACTATTGATTGTTATTGATTAATATGGATTACTACTCATTATTATTAGATTATTACTTCGTTGGTTTTACTTTTACTGCTAAAATATCAACAAACAAATTTAAACAAATAGGAGGTAAATATAAGTGTAAGCTCGAATTTTGATTGATGAAATTAATCAATAACAAATTTTGACAAAACTTTGCAAATACTTTATTACTTATGCTCAAATTTAGAAAGGTTTTCATGATTATCTTAATTTATTTTATGAAAGATTTTTTTTTACCTTAATAGGTTAATTAAGGTTCAGGTTCAGGTTAGTTAAGCCAACAGGTTCAGATTAATTAAGCCAGTAATTAGATTTTTTATAAAAAGTATTTAAATTTCAGTAAATAAATTTTGGTTTCTTTCTTTCATCTAAATGAGAAACGTGATTTTTTTTTTTGATTTACTATGATAATGATATGATGATAATGATATGATGATAATGATATGATGATAATGATAGGGTGATAATTTAGAAGAATAAACGATTAGCAGTGTTAAATGAGATGAAAAAACATTCGCAACAGGAAACGCCATCGCTAACAGCTTGCGAACAGGAAAGTCAACTGGAAACTTCATCATCACATTCAAGGTTTACTTTTTATTTCATGCATTTTCATGAATCTTCATTCTTTTCTTTTTCCCCTCTGATATTTATTTATCCGGAATTGAAAAAGAATGAGAAAGCTATCGATATTTCTCCGGAATATCATCAAATCCTTTAATTTTTATTTCATCTAGAAATTAAAATGAAAAAAAACTATTATCCGGAATTTAAAGCAAAAACAGTGATTTCTGAATTCCTTTTTTTTTTCTTCGTTATATCCATTTTCATTTTCCAGTTAATAGCATTTATCCGAAATATAAAAAGAATGAGAAAACTATTATCCGGAATTTAAAGCAAAAATAAATTTTAAGTGAAATTTTTTACACGTTATCATTTATTTGGAATCATATAAATAAATCCTTTAATTTTCATGATCTCTTTTTTCTTCTTTTTATTTCTTTTCCAGTTGATATCACTGATATCCGGAATTTAAAACAAGAAAATTATCAATTATTTGGAATTTCACAAATGAATCCTTCAAAACAAAATGGTTGAATACATGCATGCATTTCTTTCCCAATTTTTATCAGTGATATCTCAAACTTCTTGAAACGAATAATCAGTGATATCTCAAACTTCGTGAAATGAATAATCAGTGATTTCACTCTCTCTTCTTGAAATGAATAATCAGTGATGTCACTCTCTCTTTCTTAAAATGAATAATCGAATTTTTATAGCTCTTCGATTTTTCCTCTCTTTTTTTTCTTTCAAACTTTTTTCCTAGTTTTTTCTTTTCTCCTAATTTTCATGCTATTCCCTGCAAAAAAAAAAAAAAAAAAAAACTTTAAGTTCTCTCTTACACAAATGATCCTAAATTACCTTTTATTGATTTCCAACAAAGATTGTTAAAAATGATTGAAATGAAATTTGATGTTAAATTCTATTTCATTTTTTCTTGCTTACTTTGCATGAAAGTAAGAGCTTAACGATGTTCGTTAAACTTCAGATGAAAAATTTTCTATTCAATCAAGAAAGGAAATCTTCAGGAAATACGTTTTTTAACTTATTTTCATAGTTAGTTTATGAAGGAGGAAAAATACAGCGTAAAACACGTACAGTTACACGTATTCATAGATTTGTAACAGTCAGTGTACACAGACGTGTACGGTTTAGCTTATTTTTGTAGCTAGCTTGTGAAGGAGTATTTTTCCTTGTGAAGGAAAAAATAGTGAAAATATACACCGTAAAGCACGTATGTTTACACGTATTCACAGAGTTGTAACCACACGTACACTCAATACGCACAGAGTATATGCGTAAATATAGAATATGAGGAGTAAAAATGTAAAACATCATAAAAATGTAAAAAATGTAAAAGCTACACACGTTTATTCACGGACATACACGCACAAATACGTATCCATATGCGCGTATGCGCCAAATACGAATAATACATATTCACGAATATGAGCATATAAGAGAAGTAAAAACGTGAAAACATATACCCACACTCGTATACCTTTAAATATGCACGTACAAACACTTATTCATGCACACGTAAATATTTATATTAAAAATTGCACGCATAAGTTTTTAAATGGATTTTAAGTGAAAAAAAAAAGCGAAGAGTTAAGGGAAATAATGAAATTTACAAAAAGGAAATAAATGAAATTATGAAAAGAAAAAAGAACAAAGTTTTTTTTTTTTTTTAAATTTGCACCTTTTTCCTAATCAATCAAATTGAGTGAAAAAAATTATTAGGTTGAAAAATTTTTTAACTTATTAGAAATCGAAATTATTTTCATCATTTAGTTCTTACAAAAGAAAACAAGAAAGCATTTCATAACGTAATTAAGCTAATTTACATTTATTATTCTATTGACTTATATGTTTACATATTTGCAACATTTTTTATAAAAATAGAAAACATTTAGTATTTTCATAAAATACAAAAATTAAATTAAAATTTATTCAAATTTAAACATTCCAAATGATAATGATAACAATAGCATATAAAATACTTAAATCATAAAATTCATTAAATTAAATTTAAACATTTTAAATGATAACGATAACAGTAGCAATTTCATGTTTTTACTTACAAATATATCATAAATATTCTTTCATAGAAAGAAGAGGAAGAGAAGGAGAGAGAGAGAGAGAGGAGAAGAAATTGTTGCTTGTCACCTAAAAATTGTCAGCTAAACTTGATTATTACAAGAACTCAAGGAAATATTATACTTTGTGTCAATGTTAAGCTTTAGCCATTGAAGTTTTAGCCGTTGAAGTAATTCAGGAAATTTCAATTTAAAACAATACCCAACAATTTCATATTTCTTAAAAAAAAAGAAAAAGAAAAATGAATACTTCCATGAACTAACATATTCTCAAAGAAATTTCATCAAAATTTCTTTTTAAGAAAAATTTCTTCCTTCTTTTTTTCCTGTATGCGAAAAAAAAGATTTATGTTTTGCAAAGATAGGAAGGGAAACCTTCAACATTTTCCCTATATGAAATTACTGTTTCGATCATTGATTATTGTAATTATTAATAATAAAAATATATATTATTTCAACATTAATTGTTATAATAATTTATTATTGGCAATACAAATACAAGCCGAAATTATTGTTTCATTATTAATTAGTATAATAATTCATTATTAATAATAATTAACACAATAATTTATTATTGACAATATAAATATAAGCTAAAATTATTGTTTACATCATTTATTAATATAATAATTTACTATTAATAATAAAAGTAACAAGGTAAAATTATTGTTTCATTATCAAGTAATATTATAATTTATTATTGGCAATACAAATACAAGCCGAAATTATTGTTTCATTATTAATTTATTAATTAGCATAATAATTTAGTGATTAATTACAAAAACGTAATTAATAACAATTAATAATAAAAACGAATTAAGATAAAAGTTTGTTACTTTTTTTAAAATACAAATATCGATTTTTTTTAAAGAGAAAATAAGTTTTCATTTATTTTATATATCGATCAAAAGAACCATCATCGTTTTTCTCTCTTTCCTTTTTTTTTCTTGTTTTTCTTGTCTTATTTTTTCTTCAATCTTTTTTTTTTCAATTCATTTCTTCCATTTATTCATTTATTTTTAAATAGTAAAATAATAGTTTTCAATTATTAAAAATTACTTAGTACCAGATGTTATCCAGTTAACGTATTATGACAAATTGACCTAATATAGACTTAATGTGAGTTTAATTATTAATTAAAGATTTCAAAGGTAATGGTATTTAAATTTAATTATAAAATAAATATTGTATATAAATTTATAATTTATTAATTATTGAAATAAGAAATTTATTGAATTTTTCCACATATACTTAAAAATTGAAAAATATGCTTTGAGAACTATGTCCACATATACTTAAAATTTACCTAAAATTATCTTTGGAGAATTTTTCGATATTGTTTTTCATTTCATGTATTCAAAATTGATTGTTCTCTTATTTTATTTCATTCATGATAAAAAGTATTTTAATTTACAAACACGTACGTGAAAATATATACGTAGATACGAATATGTATCATTTTAGAAATATGGCAGCGATGAATTCTCAACAACTTTCAGTAGTTCCTAAAAAGCAATTACTTCATCAAAGTAATACTAACAGTACCATTCATTCGATTGGAACAACAACTATAACTATAGACAATACTATTACTTCCAAAACGAAACCTCCAATAATGCCTTTAGTAAGAAGGAAAAGGTTAATTATGCTTTTAAAATATTTTTTCAAATTTTTCATTTTGTAATTTATACCTTAAAATGATAGATATTAACAATAAGGTTCAGTGATATGATTATATTTGGGAAAAAAAATTTTCGCCTTTTACTTTTACTTTATTGAAAGTTCGAATATTAAATGATATTTCAATTTTATAGCATGAGAATATAATATTGTCTATAAAATTATAAGGTCAGTATTAAAATACGACGTTAAAGTGATATGGCACAGGATAGTATGAAACTGTTGTTTACAGTATCATACTATCATACAATATCATGTTACAGAAATAGTATGAAAGTTGATGTCGAAGTATGATCATGTTACAAGAATAGTATCGGAATTAATATAGAGAAATGATCTTAGATGACAAAGGTAGTATGCTAGTAAATATCGATATATGTTGTAAGGATATCGTTGTACAACGGTATTCTGTTGTTACAATTACAGTAACATGGTATACGATGGGATACGGTAGTATACGGTAATATTAAGTATTACAGTATGATAATATATGACAGTATGACAATATGATAATGTTACAGTATCAAAGATGAATCAAACAACGGTAGGAAACTTTCAATTAAAAAGCCGCTTTCGTTTATTTCAAATTTGAGGAATGCTCAGGTGGATTGCATTAACGATGAAAATATATCTAATGAAGAAAAAATTGTTTGTCATTTGTAAGTTTCTTTTCAAGTATGATAAAATTATCAATTATTATAGAAATCATTTATAATTATGATAATTTTTTTTTTGAATTTTTAAAAATTTTTCTTTTTATAAATAATCATATTTATTATTATTAATTAATAAAATTTACTTTGTTTATTATATTACTAGTGAACTAAGCTCTAAAGTAAGCAGTGTTATGGAACGTGAAAGTACAGCACCGTATGTATCACCGGAAGTATCGGATCCAGATTTGGAACAACAACAACAACAAGTACCATTCAATACCATACATCATATTCCATTTATTGATATTGATAGTTTAACATCATTAGTTGGACATGATGATATCTATGAAATACCACCACGAATTGAGGTCGAATATTTTTTTACTAAATATTAAAAGAAAAAGAAAATAATTCATCTAAATAAGTTTGTAGCATTTGATTTTCATCAAAAATCAATCAATCAATCAATCAATATCAATCAATATTTTATTCTTCATTTCTTCTTAAACAAGAAAAAAAAAAAGTTATCATTTATCAAAATTTAATCTTTCATTTAAAGATTATCGAAGAACCAAAACATATTTTGGCAACGTCAGAAGAAGTACGTCGACCATTGCTAACAACAGCTTCACAAATTACACCACAAAAGCATTCATTACGTGAAATTTGCAATGTAATTGATACTGTACGTAAACGAAATTTTGCAAGACTTAACAAACAACAATACAAAAAAGAATATAAATCGAAATCGGAGAATCGTGCACGAAAGGTTTTACTTTTGATTTATTTATTTTATTTTAATTTATTTTAATTTTCAATTTATAAAGAAGAAACTAAGCATGAAAGTTTTTTTTTTTGAACTTTGTGATATGAATTTTTAGCATATGCTAAAGAAGTAAGTAAACTAATTAATCATGTAGATTTAACATTAAATATTACAAAGTGAATAAATATGACATTAGCTAAATTAGTTAATATGGAATATTATGAAGTGAATAAATAAATTAATAGGTAAGTTTCATGTGGGATAAGCTAATAAAGTCAGGTAAATTTTACGTAAAATCAGTCAGGTAAATTTTACATAAGATATTCATAGAATTCCTAATATTCTACATTATAATCAAGTGAATAAGTAAACTAACGAATTACTCCACTGAATATTTTATAGTAAGTAAATAAATTGAATCAATTACATAAATTCAACGTAGAATTTACGAAATGAGTGAATAAATTAACGATCATTGCGATCCAATTGCGTAGCTACGTAAAATCACGTAAATTCAACGTAGAATGCAATGAATCACTTCACTGAATACTATGTAATGAGTAAATAAATTAAATCAATTACATAAATTCAACGTAGAATTTACGAAATGAGTGAATAAATTAACGATTATGTAAATTACATAATTACGTAAATTTTTCGTAATCACATGAATTTTTTTCAGGCATTACGTACCATAACATTTATTCTTGGAACATTTACCATACTTTGGACACCTTTTTACGTGTTAGCAACGGTAATGGGATTTTGTGATTCATGTAAAAATTCACAAGTATTCAATTTCTTCTATTCCATAAGCTACTTTCTATGCTATATGAATAGTCCAATTAATCCATTTTGCTATGCTATGGCTAATCAACAATTCAAGAAAACACTTCTACGTATTTTAAGTTTAGATTTTAAAAAATCATAGTAATTAAATTGATCTATTTTAATTTCCATTTCTAGTTCCTCCCTTTTTTTTTTGTTTTTCTTTTTTGGTTTTTAATTTTTTTAAATTGCTCCAAATTGTCGCAGATTAAATTCTCGACAAAAAAAAAGAAGTTACTTTAATTTTAAATTTGATAAATTATACTATTCATTTATTTATTCTTTCAAGAGTTACTTTAAACGATATCACAAATTTGATAAATTATACAAATTTGATTAATTCATTCTTTCAATTATTTGTATCAATTAAATAATAATTTATGATAAATAATTGTTATCAAAGTGATAAAAAGATTTCGTTTGAGGAAAATAAATTCATAATACTTTTTTTTTTTTTTAAATTTATTTATCAAATTTACAGAAGCCAATACTGTAGTGGTGCTTTCTTTTATTTTTCATTTTTTTTTGAATTGAATTGCTGAAAATGTATAATTGTTTACTTTTCAAATCTTATCATTGATTATTTACTGTATTACTACTTCAATGATACATTACTTTGAATTAAGGAAAAACACTTAAACATTACAGAATGCCTAAAAGTTATGATAATTAGATGGATAATATTAACTGTATTGAAGTGGATGAAGTAAGATTATTTACTGTATTACTTCAAGGAAATTCTATCAACTAAATCAATAAAATACTTTAGCTTAACTAAAACTTATTTGAGTTTTTTTTTTTTGATGAAAAAGAGGAAAAAAAGATGAGTGCTTTAGGAAACTACGAATTAATCTATATTCGATTTCTATTTCGATTATTATTTTCATTTCCAATTCGTATTCTTTTTTTCTCTCCTTTTTATAATTAAGCGCAAAACTTCAGTACCATTCCCCTATTAATAATTTTTATTTATTATAGTAATTTATGAATTAAATCATTGAAATAAATTTTTAGCCCTTGATTTATTATCACTTAGGAAAGGATTATTGGAAGAATTCAGAGATTTTTTCTTGAAAATATTCTCATTCCATTATTCTTTTAATAATCAGTACGAAAGCTACCGTATCAATGTAAAAGCTACAATACTGGCATAAAAAGTATCGTACCGTTATTATCGTAATTTAGCAATTAACAGAAAAGCTACTGTAATATCAATATGCTCATTTTTAAATGTATTTAAATTTATCATTTGTGCTTTACAAAACGATATTAATGTATTTCTTTTTTTTTTGCTATTAATTAATATTTTATGATTATAAATAAATGCAAAAATAATTTCAATTTTTATTAACAGCAATTGAATATTTTATTAATTTGAAGTAATTGAATATGTATATATTCAAGTTTTTCTCTTTCCTCTTTCAACAAGGGTTTGAAATTATAAATTAGCTTTTTGCTTAGGAAGAAGAAGCTTTGAAGTTTTGAATATTAAATTATTCAGAAATGTTTTATAATAATTACTAAATTATTATAAATGAGTAAATCAACCTGAATAACAGTAATTTTTTTTTTTGGATAAAGGAGAAAGATAACTGAGAAGTAAACAAAAAAAAAAGGGAAATTGTTTTTTTGAAGAATAAGTGAGAAGAAATATTCAGTTAGCTAAAGTATCAAAAAGTTAAATCACAAGGGAAATGGGCCTAAAAGAAAAAATGAAATTATTTTTGAGTGTGGAAAAATGCAAGAAGCCTGAAATGATATCATCATTTTTATCGCTATATTTCATTGAATCATTGAAATGTATGATTTAAAGCTTTAAGCTTGCTATTGCTTTTTACACTTTCACCAAATGTTTTTAACATATCGTTCAATTTTTTTTTTTTGTCAAATTTCATTACTATAATTCATTAAATTCTTTCGATTGACTGATCGTTAACCTGAAAAAGAATTGAATTATAGGTGAAGAGAGAAAGTAATTTATGAAGAATCATTATTATTGAATGTGTAGAGAAAGGATATTTAAAAATCTGAATAAAATAAAATTCACTTCAACTAATCATCTTGTTTTTCTCACCAGTATCAAAACTAAGTACAAATTTAGTACAGATTAAGTACAAAACTTAGTGTAAAACTCGAATTCAAAATCAAAATTAAATTAAGAATAAAAATGAAATCTTCGATATAGAATATAACATAAAATTAAAATTCTAGTACCATAATTAAGTACAAACTTAGTACAGACTAAGTACAATGCTTAAATTTGTTTTTAAATAAAAACAAATTTTGCAAATATCGTTACTTTCCATCGAAAAATGAATAAAAAAATTTGGTGTAATTCGATTCTTGATTCTTGGAATATAAAATTCGAATTTTCCTGGATTTTAAATTCAAATTTTAATTAGAAATTTTGATTAAATGGAAGTATAGGAGAATGAAAATGGAAATTTCAATATTGAATAGAGCTTACAATTTGAATTTTAATTAACAAATGGTAAAATAGGAAGATGCAAAATGAAATCCTAAAATTGAAACATTAAAATGACAAGATTTCGAGAAAGCGAAAGATTGTAAACTTTATGATAATTTAAAAATCTAGGGAATATATATATCGTAATGTTATTTATTCTAAAAATAAATAATCTAATATAATTCCAATTTTATTAATACCGGAAAAAATCCTGATAAAATAAAATTGAAATTTATACAAAATCTGATTTGAAATTTTAATACTTGAAATTTGAAAATCTGAAATTTAACTGAAATACTGAAATTCAATTGAAATTGAAATTCATATTGTCAATTCTTCTCATATATCAATGCCAAAAAAAAAATACAGGATAAACTGCAAGAAGCAAAATCGATGATATGTGATAAAATGAAAAATTGAATTTGATAATTAAATCCATGCTATCCGGTATCCACCGATAGTCAAACAGGAATTCTGGATGGCTAAAAGAAAAACCTTTATCACATCTCATTTCTGATATTATTTCAAACAATTTATTTCTATCATCTTATTAAGAATCCATAAATAGCTTATTGATTTATTCTCAAATTTTAAATCAAAAATTCCTTTCTTTCTCTCTCTCTCTCTCTCTCTCTCTCACTCTCACTCTCAATTTTTCTCTCCTTCTACTAAGTTCAGTATACAGTGATAAAAAGCAAATCTCTTTCAGATAAATATTTCGGACAGCTAATTCAATTTAATGGAGCTTAAAAAAAGAAAAAAAAATTTATTGACAAATTGAAATACACCGGATGAAATATGAAATTCAATAAGGCATAATAGATTAAAGTATAAATGTGCAAATTAATACAAAAAAAATCGATCAATCAATCGATTATTATTAGTAGGATATTAAATCCTGAAAATTCAACAATCATTTCAATATAACTAAATTGATCATTCCAAAATATAAATATGCAAATTAATACAAAAAAAAAATCGATCAATCAATCGAATATTATTAGCACGTATGTAAAAGGTGTTAAATCCTGAAAATTCAACAATTATTCCAATACAGCTGATTGATCATTCCGGAATTATCGAATTGACAAAGTATTATTATAATCGCAATAAAGTAATCATTTTATTTCAAACAAAATGGCACAGGAAGATTAAGAAAAAACAGCGAGATCACATGAACAAAATTATATCTTTCATGAAAAATTAAGATTTAATTATTAACGATAATTAATGATGAAAAAAAAAAACGAGTTAACCTGTAATTTTCATAAGAGTTACTTTATTAAAACATTTTATTGCGCTTATATCTGAGTAAGATTTTTTTTTTCTGAAATTTTTATTTTCATGAAAGTATCAATCAATATTGATAATTATAATTCATACAAAATTCACAATATAATCAAGATAATGATAATTATACTCTGAGAGAAAACATTTGACCTATAACCTTTTTAGATTAAAATCAATCACATCACATAAATTGTCTAATTGTTTAATGCAAAAAATCATAGATGATAATATGCAAATCTATTTGCAAAAAGTATTTCATTTATTACACGATTAAACAATTAATGATACGATTGATACTAATCTAAAAAGGTTATAGGTTAAATGTTTTCTCTCTCAATGTATAATTATCATTATTAATTTATGAAAATATTAAAAGAAAAAGAGAAAAAAAAAATCAAACAGATAAATAAAATCACAGGTAAAATTATAAGATTAGAATTAATTTATCACTTTCTAATGAGTAATTTGTAAAGTATTATTTTTTATTGTATTATTATTGTTATTGTTATTGTTATTGTTGTTATTGTTTGATGATTTCAATGAGCCAATATTACGTTGCTGCAAAAAAAATTTAGCTTTTGATTGTTGTGTTGTTGGACTGCTTGGTAATGAACCGAATCCGGAACTGTCCGCCGAACCGTTAGCGTTTTTCAGGATTTGCCTGTAGTTGTTGATTGTTCACACAAATGCTCTGCATTAAATCATTTTTTCCGTTCATCGGATTTTATAATTTTAAATTTTAGATCAATCATCATTAATTGGATCAATCATCATTTTATCAAATTATTATAATTTCAAATTTGATCATCATTGATGATAAATCAATAAATGATCAATTTATTAATCAATACAGTTGAGAGAATATAAATCAGAATAATTATCTAATATTTTTCTACAGGTGTGATGAAAAAAAAAAAAAAATCAAACAGAATAACTAATAATTTCTCATGCATTTTTCTTTTTTTTTTGTTTCCAAACAGGTAATTAAATTCAAATATTCGAAATTGATTTACTATTTAAATACTAAAAAAAATTCATGGAATGAAAATTATACAATACTAGAAAAAAATGCTATATTATTATTATTATTGCTTAAATTTAAACATTCTAAATTCTAACTCTAATCGTGATTTTAAATGATTTAAAATTACTTTTAAATGTTCAATTTTAAGTTTTTCTTTTGAAATGAAAATAATACAATACTAAAAAAAAAATACCCAAATTTATTATAAAGGTACTTATAAATGCTTATAAAATATCAAATATGAAAACATAAATATTATTATCTTAATTACTTTATGAAAGTAATTAAGATAATATTAATGCTTTCATATCTTCATCTCTTATCCAAAAAACATTTCGCAACAATTTGCAAAAAAAGAAAAAAAGCGGAGAAAAGCAAGGAAATCAAAATTAGTCTGATATGAACCTGATATGATCATGTCCAGCAAGTTGTGCTACATCTGATGCACAACGACCAAAATTATCACATATCGATGGTTCAGCACCAAATTTTAATAATAGTAAAACAATATCACGTTGTCCATTATTTGCTGCTATATTCAGCGCTGTTGCACCCTGTCAATTAGTAAACTGATAAGTTAAAAATAAAAAAAAATCAGCTTACCAAAGAATTTATCATTATCTATTAGAAAGAAAAGAGAAAGTTTGATTAGCATATCAATATCAGGTTTCATGATATATTTCTTTTCTCATTAGACTATCTTATCAGTCTTATCAATAGATTTCGTTTCGATATATATATGTATCGATTTTTATGTTTTTTAAAATTTCATTTTGTAGTAAATAAGTAATATAATAATTAAATTAGTGAAAACTGATATTGATATGATAATCAAATTTGATCTAATTAATCACTCACAAAATTTTGATATGATAAATTTTAGCTATATTTCATTTTATATTTACATATATTTTGTAGTCTTATCATTAAAGTTTTAACACTGTAATCAAATTGATCAAACTTGATAACTTTTTTAATTCAATCAAAATTTGAAGTGATAAATTTTAGCTAAATTTCATTTTGTATATATTTTAATCAAATTTAAACAAATGATCAAATCGATCACATCTGATAATTTTCTAATTAATTAAGGTTTTGATGTGATAAATTTTAGTTATATTTCATTCCATATCTACTTTTTTTTAAAAAATCTTATTATTATTATAGCTGATAAGTTTTCAGAATTAATCAAAAACCTGATAATCGATAACATTTGGTGCTACACCAATAGTTTCCAACATATAATGACAAATTTTATAATTCGATGACCAAACGGCAATCATTAATGGCGTACGTCCGTCATCATCACGTTCCTCAAATTCTGCTCCATATTTTCGAACAATAGCAGCTAATTTAACATCGTTTAACTAAATGATAATTAAATTTAGGTAGAAATACACTGGTAAAAGAAAAATAAAAAACGTAAAAGTAACATGTAAAAGTCACGTAAAAGTGAGATAAAATAGTTATTCTGTAAAATATAATTAATTATTAAATTTATCTATATAAGTAAACTTAATTAATTAAATATTAAAAAAAAAAAATTTATACTTAATAAGAGACGACGATTTCTTTTTCTTCTCTTATTTGTTAAATATAGGAATGGTAAACTTATTGGTTATAATATTTTTTAAATAAGATAACAAGTTTTATAAGTTAAAGATGTATATATAGTAAGTTAAAGATAATATAAGATAAGAGATATGGTATAAAAAATATTTATTAATTAAATCGTACGATTCAATGAAAATTTAAAATTTACTCAAATACTCAAATAATACTCAATTACTCAAATAATTACTCAAATTACTCAAATACTCAAATAATGAAATTTATATATATATATATAAATAATGAAATAAGTTTTATAAGTTAAAAATATATATAATCAAGTTAGAGATAATATAAGATAAGAGATATGATAAGAGATAATAGATATAAGATGATAATAAGATAAATTTTTCTCAATTTAAAATTATATTTTTTTAACAACATTCAATTTAAAATTATATTTCTTTAACAAGATAAAATTTAATTAGATAAAATTTTTAATAAAATTTTTTTTTTCAATTTAAAATTATTTTTTTAATAAGATAAAATCTAATTGAATAAAATTTTTAATAAAATTTTTTTTTTTCAATTTAAAATTATAGAAAAATGTAGAAGTAATTTATTACCTGTGCAACAATATGCGCACAACTACGTCCATGTGAATCACGTGCCTTAGCTGAAGCACCATATTCCAGTAATATTGTAACCATTGTAGCGTCACGTAAAACAAGTAACGTATGAATTAATGGTACACCATCAAGATCCGGTTCATCAAGCTTCAATTCCTGATCGTTTTTCCGTAAATAATCCAGTAAAAATTTTAAAACTGATTCATTACGACTAATTGCTGCAGCACGAACAGGTGATAAGCCATCATGTGATTGTAGATGTACCGGTGCACCTGCTTTTAACAATTCTTCCACTATCTGCAAATAGAAAACTAAATTAGAAATATTTTAAGGTTATATTTTTTTACTTTTGCATTACTATTTATAGTAGATTTTAAGTAGAACACATATTAAATAAGTATAATTTTAATTTTAATTATAAAATTAATTTAAGGTATAAACACTTTAAGTATAAAATTAATTTTAAGTATATGAAGTATAACATTATATTAAATAAGTATAATTTTAATTTTAAATGTAAACACCTTAAGTGTAAAAATTAGTTTTAAGTATAAGTTTTAAGTATTTATCTTAATTTTAAGTATAAAATATAAAAATATTTTATTTAATAATTATTACTTTTAATCTTATCAGATATCGATAAGTTTATTAATTGATTGAAGCGTATAAATGCATTTAAAAAATATTTATTAATTAAATCGCACGATTCAATGAAAATTTTAAGTTTACTCAAATTTACTCAAATAATGAAATTTATCATAATTACGTTTAATCATTTTTAAAATTTTAATTTTGTTAATTAATTTTTAGTAACAACAGATAAGAAGGTCAGTGCAGCAGCAATGGCAACAAAAATAATCATAACAAAATTAATTAATAATGATAACCAGTAATAATTAATAATGATAACCGGTAATGATTAATACTTAATAATTAATAACTAATTAATAATAATAATAATAATAATAATAATAATAATAATAATAATAATAATAAAAATAAATGATAATAATAGTAAATGATAATAATAATAATAACGTAAGTAAAATCAACCTGAACCGATGAACGTTGTCCAGCAATGAGTAACGGATGTACGCCACGTGTATCAGTTGCTTGAGCAGTAGTTGAGGTAATCAATGATTTGCATAATTTCAAATCAGAATGTGCAACTGCATAATGCAACGCTACTGCACCATCATTATCCTAAAATTAAATTATATTTTAGATCTCTTAAAAATTAAAAAAAATATTATCATCAAATTATCAGTAATTTTTAATCCAAAACAATGTTTACAAAATATTCTTAAAAAAAATTCGTAAATTTTTTTTTTCTAGAAAGAAATTAAAAAGTAAAATGATTAGTTTGAGTAAAATGATTAATAATAATAATAATAATAATAATAATGTGTAACACACAACTATCGCTTATCACTCAATAATTATAATGGATGATTATACCTGATACAATTATCAGTAAAGTTTTTTTCCGGATTATGATTCATTTCAGGAATGAGTGAAAATTACGATGATACAGTTATCAGTGAATTCCTTTTTCCGGTTTATTTATAGTTTCATTTTAGTGCTTGAAATTAACCAATATCATATAGTACATTAGTAAATGTTTTTTCCGGATTTGCATTTTAGTTACTTGGAATGAAGAAAGATTGATTATATGATATATTTATCAGTGTAAAGTTTTTTTTTTTCCTTGGATTACTTATAATTTCATTTTTAGTTACTTTGAAATGTATTACTTATTTAAATTGCATTTCATACCTTATGACCTTCATCAGCACCTAAGTTAATTAGCATTTCACAAACATCCAAATAACCACTCATTGCAGCTATAATTAATGCTGTACGACCAAATTCATCGATAGCATCCGTATCAGCACCATGCTCGATAAGCTGTTGACATGCAATCAGGTGACCTTGACCTGCTGCTAGCATCAACGAAGTCCGACCATTTTCATCCTATTCATGAAAATTTTTTTTTTTAAAAAAAAAACTTTTTTCTTGATGATCATTTACCAGTGAAACTTTTTTTTTCCAGATTATTTATAATTTCATTTCAACCGGATTACTTATAATTTCATCTCGGCCGAATTACTTATGATTTCATTTTAGCCGGACTACTTATAATTTCATTTCGGCCGGATTACTTATGATTTCGTTTTTTTTTTTTTTTTTTTACAAAATTTCCATAATCAAATTCATTTTAAAATAATCAATAATAATTTTTTAAATGATTTTTACAAAAAATACAGTTGAATTATAGTAAAGAGGTATTTCTCTCTCTCTCTCTCTCTCTCTATCTCCGTCTATTTACCTGAGCATCAATATTTTGAATGAAATCAATAATTGCTGGAAGATTTTGATCACCATGATAAGCAGCAATATGTAAACAATTTCGACCATTCATATCTTCTATATTCAAATTTGCTCCACCTATATAAAATTAAATTTTCAATATCAAAATTAAGTGCAAAACTTAGCACAAATTAAGTACAAAACTTGGTACAAAAATCAAAATCAAATTAATACAGTATAATATACATATATTATACTGTACATATATTATACTGAAGACAGTATATTATACCGTCTTCGATATACAGTATAATAATTTTAGTACCAAGATAATTTATACGAATAAAACTAAAACCTTTAATGAGTACTGCAACAGTTTCATTATGATCAAAAGTTTGCGTGCCCGATGAAAGCGCTAAATGAAGCGCAGTTGATCCATAATTATCGATTATCTGTAAAATTTGATCACTTTACTAAATTTTAAATACAAATAACATAAATGTTTCAAAAATTTTTAATACTAATACTTTTTTAATCCTTTTAATATCTTAATTTTTTCAATATCTTCTAATCTTAATTATCTTAATCTTAATTTCTCCATAATCTTAATTTAAATAATCGTAATTTCTTGATAGTTTTTTTTTTCAATTATAAATATGTACATTTTAGATAATTTAATTTTAAAAATCTTCAGGTTTCATTTTTTTTTTCTTGTCACTTACTCTCATATAAAATCACTTCATATCACACTTACTTTCATATCACTCCCATATCATTAAATATAAATATAAAAGTTAAAGAGTAATCATTATGTAAGCATAAGTAAGTAAAACTTACATTTGGTGCTGCACCATTCTCTAAAAGTATGCTAACAATATTAGCATGATCCATAAATGCAGCAGCCATAAGTGCTGTACGACCTTCCGCATCTTGCTTATCGACATTTGCGCCATATTTCAATAAACGTCGTACCACACGTTCATGTCCACTCCTATACTTATCAAACTATTATAATAAATTGCAAAAGAAAGAATTATGAGTGAAAAACAAAAATTAAATAAAAATATTTAAAAAATAATTTGAAAGGTTAAAGGTGATCTAATTATCATTGATTTATTTTAAGCCAAATAATACATATATCCTCATCTTCATTCTTTTTGTTTTTTTTTTCAACAAATCAAGAAATGTAAGAAGCAAGAAAGATTGGAAAAAAAATTAGATGGGAATATTTTGCAAAAATAAATTAAAAAGGTTATAGGTCATACACTCGACGTATTTATTGTGTCAAATACTATCAATTTTGTTAAATGTCAAATACTTATTCATACAATCACTTTTCCTTTCTCCTTTTCTTTCCCCTTTCTAGTTATTATATTCTTATCCCTATCCTTATCAATATCATCATAAGTAATTAACCTGTAAGTAATCAATCTATAATCTCTATAAGTAATCAAACCTGATCAAACTAATTTCTCTTGAATATTCTCCCCCGCTTCTTCTTTTCATTTCCTACCAAAAAGCATACATTAATCAAACCTGATCAAACTAATTTCTCTTGAATATTCTCCCCCGCTTCTTCTTTTCATTTCCTACCAAAAAGCATCCATGCATTTAGTATCAATCAATGAATAATTCAAAAGCTAACATTAACTCTCGTAAAAGGGTGTTAATCAAATTTAATCTCATCCTATCAACGTGTGATTTGTACATTGTCATTTTCATTAAATCGAATCTCACAAAGCTTAATTATTTACTTTCTCCTTCTTCTTCCATTTACAATTAAAATATTTTCCATGTAAATTTAATTCTCGAAATTGCTCATTTTATTTCTCATTATCTTCCCACTACTGTTTAAAAGGAAGAAGAAGAGAAAGGTTAAGGGTCATATATCAAAGTTTATTTACAATTAAAACATCTTTCAGGTAAATTTAACTCTCGAGATTGTGCTCATTTTATTTCTCATTATTTTCCTGCTACTGTTTAAAAGAAGAGAAAGGTTAAAAGTGATAGACTAAAGATGTGCACAATAATTCTACTACGTAAAAGAAGAGAAAGGTTAAAGGTCATGTACTGAAGGCGCAATAAATGAATGTATTTAGCGAATTTTAATCAGATAATAACAACCTAAAAATCACTATAGCTACTCGCTATTCTCATTTCGACAATCAAAATATAATTAAGTGATTATACAAGAAATTAAACTAAAATCACTGAAGTTATCGTTTTTTTGATCATTTTAGTTTGTAAATTATGATGATAATTTATTACGAATAGCGAAAAACTTTGAAAATATAAATAAAATTTCAAATCTTATTTAATTGGATAAGTTTTTAAATTTTTTTTTAAAATAGATTCAACAAATATTGCTAATTTTTTCATACTAATGATAATAATTTTAAAAACGATGCTAATTTCAAAAATGTTAAACTTTTTTCGTAAGCTATTAGCGAGAATAATTGTTGGAATTTAAATTTAATTTAATAAAAAAATGAGAAAAAAGAGAAGAGAAATTTTAGTATTTCAGGTAAATTATTATCTGAAATACTAAAATTTCATTAAAGTTGAATAATTAACTTAGAATGTTTTTTTTTCGATCTTATTTTCTAACTTATAAATAACGAAATAATTATTTAGAAAAAAAAAAAACGAGTAAGCAGATCTTACGATAAAATTTAAATTTTATGAAAAAATAACAATTAAAAAAAATAAATAAATTCAATGTAATTCATTTTTAGCACAAATTCTTTTATCATGAATACAAAAGAAATAAGTAATTTACTTATTTAAAGAAAAAAACTGTTACCATGATAAATATTACATATTTGTTATATTTATATGTTTTATCTTACTTTCTTTCCATTATCATTTATCATTTTTATCATTCTTGATTATTCAAATTACTTAAATTAAACCATAAGCCTTTCCTTTTTCTTCAATTAAATTTAAAACTTTCTCTTCCTTTTTTCAAATGAATAATTTTTAAAAATTCAAAAAGAAATTAAAAAGAATTTTTACCATGCTGCAGCTCGAAGTGCTGTTCGTCCACCTTCACCACATTCATCCACTTCCATACCTTTAAAATAAACTTATATTTTTTAACTCACATACTATATATGTACTCATTACTCATATACTCATGTACTCATAAACTTAATAAATTTATACATGCATATATTACATATTTTTTCAATTCCAAATCATTAATGAATAAATTTTTTATAATCTTTTAATAGTCAACTAATGATCAGTTCATGTACATTACTTATATACTCATATACTCGTTAACCATATATCATATACTCATTGCTCATCAAATACTCATGAACTTAATAAACTCATACGCATATATATATATATACATATACTATATACTTTTTCAATTCCAAATAATCCATAAATAAATTTTTGATAATACCTTTAAATGGTCAGTTAGTGGTCAGTTCACTTATATTACCTATCTACTCATATACTTATTAGTTATACATTCTTAAACTTACACACATATATATATATATTCTATATATTTTTTCAATTCCAAATAATCCATAA
>JABVXU010000798.1:0-20052 GCA_013365365.1 Cruorifilaria tuberocauda
GAAGATGGATTTACTCTTTCACTTTCTTCCCCCAAAATTCCTTATAAGATCTCAGCACTGTTCGATCGTCGAAGGATTGTAACATTTGTACATTTATTGATTTTATCAATTATTATACATGAACAGAAGCAGAAGCAGATCCATCATTCTTATCGACGTTGCAAGTGGCTTCACGTGGAACGTGACTCTTATTTGCTTACATGATTGCTTATTCAGTTTCAATCCATTTTAAATTCTTTCTATGAAAATTAAATGATGGAAATGTCTAACTCAATAATTTAATACTTCCAAATTTCAATTTCTAATCATGGAAGAGCACGTAAGCACGTAAAATTGACATGTAGATGAAACGGCGATAGCGATCTTTTTACATCTGTCAAAAATGAATTAAATTCAGTGAGTACCATGAAGCAGATATAATATGAGATGAAAGCAATCATATAAAATGAAATTGAGTGATAAAATTGAATGCGTTAGTGATAATTTTTAAAATTTTAACGATTAAATTTAACGATTCTTCATCAGAATCCATGTAGAAAGGGAAGAACGGAGCAATCTATCATTCACTGAAATGTCACGGAGCATATTATCCTCTGAAAAGATAACATCACTGAAGTGTCCTGTGATGCTGCGAAATGAATCCGTCGAATCGTCGTTTTGCTTCCAAGTAAAGCATTCCTTCTTAAATGAAAGAAGCAACTTCAATTGCGATGCTAAATTTATAAGCGAAGAATAGTTAGAATGCTTCGCGAATAATTGGTGCATGTTTTCAAAGGTCATGGTTTGTCTTGAAGATGAAGTCAAAATTCATACAGAAAGAAAGAATGGAATAAGCTATCATCCATTCTTCCTTAGAGTACTTTCGAAAAAAAATTGAAAATATCTGGACTGCACATACCTGAGTACGAGTATGGTGTGACAGTTGGTACGGCACGATCTGATCGAAATGTTAGAAAAAATGTATTTGTTAACTGAAATTTCTAGTGAATGAATTGAACTTAGTTAAATCGGTGGTGAGCTATACGGCTAAAAAATTATCTTTGTTTATGTTTCCATACCTGTTGGTATATTTCTGCAGAATTAATTACTTTTCATGAAAATCCTCAATGTATAAAGGTGCAAATAAATAATCATGAAGCAGTTAACAAGGTAAAAAATGAAAGTTTGCAAATGTTGCAACGTTTTTTTCATTTCAGCTACTGTACATTTTTTAAATGAATGTATAAATTGTAGCAAAAAAAAAAAGAAATTACTTCACGATTTCTGGTGACAACATCCAAAACTTCGGCATCAATAACCAGTTCCATATAATGTTCAGTACTGTAGCACACCTATATTTACTTTGTTGGATTACTGTTTCCTATTGCTTAAAATTTTTCAAATTCCCCTGATGTGAAACAAAAAAATATATTTAAAATGATTCGATGTAATTGTGAAAAGAATTTTCGGTGAATGAAATGAACTTGGTTAAATCAGTCTTATCTGTATCAAAGGAGCAATTTTAAATCTTCCAGTTAAAGTAATTGTTTCGCTCTTTTTCGGAGAACATGGTAAATCGACCTTACTTTATGTTTTATGTTAATATTACTGGGTATAAATCAACTTTCAATATTTCATCAAAATTTATGTGACTTATGTGTCTCTCAAGGTATGCGATTGGCAATGATTAAATAGTGGATAGGGAAATGTTCACGGAGCTAAAATTTGTCTGCAAAAAGTTTAGAGCGCATCAAATTATCATAATAACCAGTAAATGGGATCCGGACGAACATTATTTGGTCTAATTCCATGCATAAATTAAATTTACGAATGCTATATTGATAATGAATATAAATATAATGTGTTACAATTCCAAACCTTGCATTATGAAGAATGAATAGTAATATTTTTATTTATGGAATGAGACTGAGAAAGAATCAAGCAAAAACTAAAAAAAGAAAGATCAGCTGGAAATTTGAAATGTGATAAATGATCGTTTGAGAATTTACCAACTTCTATACTTAAGTTATTAAACCTTAGATTTTCCTGTTTTTTCTGATTTGTTGACTAGCACAATTTCTCCCTCGTGTGCTATCTTGACTTCTACCTTCTTTGGAGAAAGATGCTCTTCTTGAGTTCCCTCCCTAAGGCTAATCAATATTCATCTTTGCAGACCTCCCAGAATGTATCCAAAAGCTTTGAGAGTATTTGACCAATATTGAACAAGTTTCTCCTTGTTACTTGATTTATGAGGAACATATTCCTATCATAAAAAAATAGCATGAAAGAGAATTTACCAATTTCTATGTGAATTTAAAAGGAGATAGTAAAAAAAAATATTTACTGAAATTACCTGACTTGAAAGAAGAAGGATGGAACCAACATCTACACTTTTGCGAAACATAATATCATCAACAGCACATATACGGCAACGATTTCCACTAAAAATATGCACTAATTTATATCATGTAAAATATCAATCTATTTAAGTATAATTGAACAACCATAAATAGTTAACAGAATCAATGAAAGATGTGCAAACCGATGTCTGCATAAATCGTGACGGAATTTAAAGAAGTAAAAAGTAAGAAATGAAACAAGAGAATTAATATAGTAATAGTGCCTGAATAAAGATGCATTAGACCAAGCTAATTCCACTGCTTTTCGCATTAAGAAACCACCAAATATCTTGCCATACATATTTCGTTTTACTGGAAAACAAATAATAGTATCACTAAGAGAAGCATCATGAATCCATGCACAATTAGGTGGTAAGGTTTGACTATGACTATTTTGACCCCTGAAAAAAAGAACCTGTTTACGATCTTCTATTGAAAGAATGAATTCTTTAGTTAAAGAAGATCGCTCAATAAAATGAGTTATTACGTACAGTCTGAATATGATAATAAAGCTTAGTAGGTAAAAGAAGAACTATATGAACATTCAACCTATTGCTATAGTAAAACTTCAGCCTGAATTATATGAACATTCAACCTGTTGCTAAAGTAAAACTCCAACCTATTTATGGTAGGATTTCATTCTTTTTGATTCTATGAGTTACATTATTATCATAAGCTAGCTTTAACTTATCAGTATACAGCGATACCCAAATCAATACATGTCTTACTTCAACTGATAAACTAATTGACTGAATTAATGTGGAAGTGTATATATAATCCACTCACCCAGATTCGATGTTTTTTTTGAAAATATCATGCAATATTTTGATTTCGCTTTCATTTGGTGGCGTTTTCAGTAATGAGCATTCTTCATTAAGTTTGCGTAACCTCTGACCTTCTGAAATAATCTACAGTCAATAACAGTTATAAATAAAATTGCTAATTCAATCAGTATAGAGATAGTTTTCGTGACTAAGAGATTTGAGTCCGGAAAGTATCAAACCTTCCATTGCAAATTTCAATGGAACAAAATAAATTCTAGGAGAGAAAGGAAGAAAGAGAGAGAGAGAGAAAGAGAAAGAGAAAAAGAAAACAATGAGAAAGTTAATCATGAATTGTAATATACATTGTACTATTATTATTCATAAGAATGATAAGATCACAAAGTGAATACCTTTTCCTTCGTTGAAAATTGCTTCCTCTTTAGCATTCGTAACTTTTAATGGAACATTTGGTAACGATTTTTTACCTTCCACATCTCGTGCAACAATTACAAATTTTGTTTGCAAGAATTTATTTCTTACACCATTCTGCAATGATAACAATTTATTATCATTATTAGATAATAAGACGTTGATAATAATTAACTTATCAACATTGTTAGTTAGTCAACAAATGCTTTTAACTTTTGGATCAAGTTTGAATCAGGTTTTTTGATCAATAGAAATATTTTTAATTAATTTCAGAAGATATTGCAGAACTGAGAGCTGAAACATGAAACATACGATATTTTGTGATAGTTCCATTGAAGTCTCAAGACTTGATCTGCCTACCCAACTCACGAAACCGTCCATATAAATATCTTCATCAACAATAATATCATATTTATCATCCATTCCTGGGTATAGAAATGAAGTCTTAAAACATAAGCCAAAGTTTATAAATTATTAGCCATTTTTCAGTAAGGTATGATTTGCTATCGAAATGTATAGTTTAAATGAAATATGCAATATTACGAAATATTACAAAATAATTTACTGATATGATCGACACATGCTGTAACAAATGTTAACGGTTCATATTCTTGAGGATCTTGTTGAAGTAACTCTCCTTGATTGTGTCGATAAGCTAACCAGACTGAAAATTATCTTAAAAATTTGAAACACAAATAAATACAAATTTTGAATTTAAAAATTAAAAAAAAAACTAGAAATTTCAAATTCATGAAGAATACCAAAACCCAAAAAAATAATTATAAAAAATGAATTAAAAAACTTTTTTTAATTCTAATAAAATTGCAATAAGCCAAATAAAGAGCAATAATCAGAATTTAAGAAAATCAAAAACAAACCAGCGAATGTGTCGAGATCTTCTAGAAGCATGCCAAAACGTACATGATTAAACCAACTGGTGTATTTAATATGAAATTCTTTATTTGAACTTTTTAAAGGTATTAGCACTTGATCACGGCTATCGTCCATCACTCGATCTTCGAACTTCTTCACTCTACTGCACTTTATTTTTGAAATATAATTTAATTTAATGAGAATGCTTCTACCAAGAAAGTCTCTTTATCTAAACGTTATTAATTTCTTAAGGATCCTATAAAAAACCTGATAAACAGCTAAAATTTAGTAAAGATTAGAGTGAAAACTATAGAAAACACTAATGGTTTAACAAAATTTAAGAATAGTGAAAACAAATAACTCAGGTATACTATCAGTAGTATAAATGTATTTATTCTGAATGTGAAATTTCTTTGTCTATAAAAAACTTTTCACATGATAAACAATCAATGCTTACCTTTTCGTTGGATCATTTTTTTTAATAAGCGATATGTGCTGTTCCAGAGCTTTGCGAACTGCAAAAATATTTGTAATTTGATTTGCTATTTAAACGAAAAAACATACTAACTTAAGTGTGAAATGGTTAAAAGTAAGAAGAAAAATTATAATTTGAATCAGTTGTCAACCGGTAAAACTATCATTGACATTAGGCAATGTCTAATACCTCAGGTAATTAATTTGTTATAATTAATCTCTATACTTATATAACAAGAACTTATAAATCTCTGAGACTAAATCTACTCCCTGCATACCACGCCCTACTATTGTATCTGGACTTCATAATTAATTTAAATAATTGATAATTAATTTAAACACCAATAAATCAGAAAAGAAGTTAACTTCTTATCAACCTTTCAAATTCTATTCACTTTATGCTGATTTCAGTTTAGGATAGAAGACAAATAGTCCAGATACAAGAGTAGGGTGTGGTTATGTAAGAGTAGATTTTTAGTCTCAAAGATTTCTATAAAGTAAATTCTGGTCAATATGATGAATACAAAAAAAAAATACTTCAATTCATCAAGCTTACCATCAATAATTGTTCGTACTGGAACTGTTGCAAAGCATCGTCTAATAAATAGTGATGCCAGCATAAAAGTTATTCAAAGTGAAGAAAACTAAAATTTTATTAAATTTAACGATAAAAAATCTAAACGAAATGCATACAATACGATAGCTAGAAAGAACGATTCAAAAAAGGAAAATAAGGCAACAATTTGAATTAAAGGATATTCAATTTACAAATTGCATTTTTTATGAAAAGCTTATTAGCTTTAATAAGTTTACATATGAAAAGGTAAGGGAAGAAGAATTTAGCTAAAGGAGCTAAGAATAACAAAACTGTGCGAAGATTTCTGTTTACTTTGTCTCATTTAATCGATTACTCTCTTTTAAGTTAGCTGTGATCTGATTTGACTAACTCTTCCAGTTTTTGGTGAGAATTGATATCGCTCACTTTTGAGTTTCATAGTAATCTGAAGATTTAAGCGAACTGAGCTGATTTAAGTGATTTAAGCGAAGTGATCGATGAGCTATAACTAAAGCAAAAAGATTTTAATGTGAAAAAAAAAAACGAGATCGGATGCAATGGGTATTGGTAGATTATTAATAACATAAATTGAAGTTGAGAGAAAGAATAAAGTTAAAATTAAAATTAAAAAGATAAAAGTACATTTATTACCACGATGTGAAGACTAATGTTCAAGCAAAGTTAGCGATCAGCAAGTAAAGAATGGAAGTGTAAACTGATAAGAAATTGATAATGCAAAACAGAAACGGAAAAACAAAATTACAAAACTTCAAACTAAATCATAAATAACTTTGAAAAATTACACTAAAAAATGCAACAAATCTATTACTGCTTATATTGATTTATTTTTATGTTATATTAAATTAAAATTACTATTATTCAAATAGGTAAAGTAATAATAATGGGCAGTGAGAAAATAAAATTAGTTGTTAAAAATCGTGGAATGACTAAAATGAATTTAAAATCGTTGAATGACTAAAATGAATTTAAAATCATTGAATGACTAAAATGAGCACTTCAAAAAATGACAAGAAAGCTGAAACAAAATTCGCGGTAAAATTGACTAAAATACCTTTGAAACTTGTAAACAACTCACTTTGTAAACAAAATCGATTACTTTTCTACTCTATACCTGTGTTATGCACTTTCGCCAAGTGACAAAAAACATACTTTTTTTCCTTTCACCGGTAAATAAATGACTGATAATTTATTTACTTTACAGTACCAATAAAGAAAGAATAATAGTATTAGAAAAATTAAACATTTATTGAATGCGTATTAGCAAAAAACTTATATCAGTTGTATTAGTCTAAATACAAATAACTTATATAGCCTAAATAGGTATTTTTTTTCTTTTTGCCAATCAATATACTATATTTTAACATAATATAGTACATTTCAAATATCTTCTAAAGCTATTATTTATCAATATAAATAATATGCTAATGATTATTATTGCTAATCAAAGAACCTTCACTCTTCTAGTCGATATGAACATCGTTGCTTAGTAAAATGGTAAAATAAAAAATAACGTCAAACACCAATAACATCTGTTTTCTGCACTAAACAATTTCAATAAGCTCTGCAAACTATTGATCCGAGCTGATACTGCATGACAAATTGCTCCTCAAATTATTCTAACTAAAAACATTGCAACAAATTTTGAGAACACCGATCATATGAATATGCTAATGATTATTAGCTGCTATTCTTGAAGTTTTCTTTGGTATAGAATTAGTTATCTAAGAATTTATGTTGCCAACGAAATCATTCTCAGTTTATCAGTAAAATACTGAAATAATATCAATTGGATATTTTCTTGAACTTCTTTTATAAAATACTTTGAGGAGCTTTTAAGCTGATTGAAAATATTCTCAGCTAAAGCATATATATATTGTGATCCAGTTCATTAAAGATTAGATGAAATACTAAGGATTATGCTATTTTTCCAAACTGAAATCAAAATATGAAAAAATAAAATAAATAAAATGTTCATCGAATAATATCGTCATTTCAATTAAATAAAATCTTCAAATCTTTTATTAAATGATTATAGAACCTGTAATCAAAGACAGTCTAAATAGAAATGACTTATATAACTTATTGCAAATATAAAAACTTCTAATAAATAACTTATTAAAAATATAAAAACTTCTGATAAAACTTTCTGACACTCAAAGAAAAAAAACCAAATTGAAGAAGCATTTAATAAACAGCAAAAAGGAAAATAGCAGAAAGCCTCATACCAAATAGCATAACTGAATGAATGAGTAATCATTATTAGGAAATATCTTGAGAATATTTTAGAAATATGTAAATGAAGCTCGTTATTCTTCCATCTGTTATGTTTTCTTAAAATAATCTTTGACTAATTTTTTTCTCCTGTTCCAATTTCGTATGCAAATTTTTCAATTACAAATGATACATCTGAAAATCTATCGATTGGAAAAATATGCATGATAAGAGTGGTTTGCTATACTATTGAATTTAAAGTGAAAAACTTTTTCTAAACTAAATCCAATATTCTTTTTTTTTTCTTCTTTTTATCTCTGTTTCTTCTTCTTCTGCATTAATCAGTGTGATCTTTTGAAATTATCTGATAATCCTAGAATATTAAACTTGTTATCAATACACAATCTATATTCCTTCAAACGCTGTTGTTAAATATTGTTCAAAATTGACTATATTGAAATTGCCCGGTAAATTGATCCTGATCCGTATTTCCTTTGACCAATCGATTGATCGCTTTGACGTTTGCTTTTATATAATACCTTTTTCATGTAATTTTTAAAAGAAATGAACAAAAATTTTATTAGCTTTGAAAACTTTTATATTTTTTAAAAACTTTTTACGATAAAAAAAATGATTTTGACAAGGTGTTTTTTTTTCATGAAAGGATATGAGGGGAAATCAGGAAATTATGCCGGAATTATACCGGAAAAATTCGGGAAAATGGATAAATTCCGATTTATTTGAAATGAAGTTCTCAAATATTTAATTTAACTTCTTGACATTATTTAGTAAAAACTTCTATATACTTTCCTTCGATGATCAGGAATGAAAGAGTTAGCAAATGTAAAGTTTCTACTAGTTATATTATATGTGAAATCCGCAAACTTGAAATTAAACCTAGATTATTTTATTTACTAAGACTTATTTTATGGAATATTAATCAATTTTTTGAATTATCAGTTAAATTTTTTTTTCAATCAATTTTTTTAATTCAATCAAATTTCAATTCAATAAATGTAAATTATTACAAGAATTCACTGTGAAATTTCATAATTTATCCATGATTTTCCAGACATACGAAATTTCAAATTATCGTTGAATTTATTTTGAGTAAATAAGTAATGAGTAATACGTAATACTTTTGCATTGCGAGTAATAAGTAGTAGTAATATTTGTTTCGTTGTTACTTCGAAATTCATCATAGCATTATGTGAAAGCAATGTAAGAGCAATCGATAGAGTGAGTGAGAGGACAACATTTAGAGCACATTCTTTAATATTGTAAGTGACATAGCAATATTGATTAGTTAAGTATAGGATTATGAGTAAACGAATAAAAGTAGAAAGTAGAAACACGAAAAATGTAAGAATTGATCTTATCAATTGATTGATATAAAAAATAAGATGAAGCATAAATTTCTAACTTGAGTACTTCAAAATTTCATTAAATGAAATAGTATATGGGCAAAAAGAAGATGCAATATATTAAAGATATAATTAATTAATTAATTAATATGAAAAATAATTTCAAACAGAAGCTAGACTATTTTAATAATATAGAAATAATCGATAGTTTTGATCAATTCTTGAAAATTTATGGCTGCAAGACAAATTTTGATAATCGATGGCTGCGACCCAATTCCTGCAATCGTTGAATTTAATTCTTGTAATCAGTGATTGTGGGCTAATTCTTGTAATCGATGGTTGTAAGCTAATTCTTGTAATCAGTGATTATATGCTAATTCTTGTAAACAATGATTGTAAGCTAGCTAATTGTAATCAAATTCTTGTAATCAATGACTGATGAAATGAAATCGATTTTAATTTCAGTTTCAATCGATGTTTGAAGTCGGATGGTGTAGTTGATGGCTATAAGTTATTTATTTCTTGCAACAGTCGTAAGTTTAATCCTGGAATCATTATTAGCCCTGTAATCTTAGACTTTACATAAGCTTGATTAATTGCACTTGATAATTAATTTATCACAATTGTTCACGAATTGTAAACTATGGCTGTATAGAAATTATGAATAATTAAATTATAATTAGTTTCTAATATTGCTTTTGATTAAATGAATATGCTCATTAAAATCTATCTCATCTATTAGACTATTTACCTTTTGGGACAAACTAAAATTATTTTAGGTTAGTTAAGTTGTATTCTTACATGATTTAAATCTAAACCATTTTGCTAACATTAAGAAAATGAAGGAAAGAAGTGTGGTATCGTGATTTTTTTTTTTTGGAATATTTATATTAGGTATTTGATGTGAACTGAAAATTACCTACTTAAGACTTTTAAAATTACTTAAAACTACTTAAAGTTTTTACTTAAGGCTTAAAGTTTCTATTTCATAGAGAGAGTTTGTTTTTCATAACGACACAATACAATTATTAGAAAATAAGTTAAAAGCTGAGAGTTCAGAAGAAGGTGTAGATGATAAGACTACTGATAAGTAGTTTAGAATGCTGATAAGATAGTTTATAATAAATACATTATATATACGATCCCTCTTCGTTGGGTGGTATTCGGCGAATACTTGTTGTAGCAATCGTAGAAGAAAGGAATCATCCATAAAGTGATTTGATTACAGATCAAAGAATCATTTAATCATTCGATAGATGGAACTGATTTCAACAAAGAATAGTTTGCAATAGATAAAGCGGTAGTTAATCAACGATCATTTTTAGTCGTTTGATAATAAAATCGATTGTTAAAGGGAACTATTTGATGTTTTCAATAATAAATTGAGTTATTGAACAAAAAAACATATCCTCTCATTTAGCTAAGAATATTTTATTTCTATAGCTAAATTTTAAAATACCAAAATACTTTGATCATATAATTATTTCATATTATAGAGTTATTCCAGGTTTCCTATATCAATATCACACTAATAGTATTTCTTAAAGCATTTCTTAGATTATCATTATTATCAATGATTTCTAACCAAACAACTACTTTTGCAAAAAGCTTTAGATGATCAAAAGAAGAATATATCAAATTGCACAAAATTGTATTATGGAAAATTTCTCCAAACAAACAGATAGTAGATATATATTTAATAGACTTATAATTTCTTTTAATTTTAGTCGATTTGCTAATTTTTTCCATATTCAATCTATTTGCGAATCAGTAATTCAAAGTATATTTAAATTATTTCAATTGCTTTACGAAGTAACAAAACTTCTTCAACTCTTCAGTTTCTTACGTTTATTACTCGATTGGTTACTTTTGCCGATTTCTTCTCCTTGATTGGTTTAACAGGGTGTGCTTAATTTAATATTTAAAATTTAATTCAATTTAATTTAATTAAAAACTTGAGCTAATCTAGTTTCATGATTGATAAAGCAAAAAGGAATAACTCTTCTGAAACTATACAGAATCATACAGCTAATAATTTATGTGTTTCCAAATTTTTCAATGAAAAAATTGATCAGGAAGAAGGATTATGCGATATTTTCAATAACGCTTGTAACAAGCTTTTCCATATTTCACATTCTGCTTTGAATCATTTATGTCAAAATCACACAGTAATCACCAAGTCGTTTTTTGTAGCTTTTTGCACTCTTTGAATTTTAAATTGGCCATAACAATTGACATTAGATTTTCGGAATTACCATCAGATCCAAATGAATTGAAAGAAGCGAAAGTATTTTCTTTTGTCTTAATTTGCAATAGTTCAAGTTAGTGGGAAGGCCGAGGATTATCGAATGTATTGTAGCCAGGTGTTAACGATTTCGACCGTGCATTATTCTTTTGTTGATAATTTTTTTCTTTTGATTTCTTATTGTGTTTTAAATCCATTACTGTAATTTATTCAAGATAATTTTCTAATTTTATTTTACCAATTAAAATGATAGATATTCATCAGTTTGTAGGATTCTTTTTTGAGAGAGAAATTTATATAGCACAGTCATAATTATAGTATTCAATGGCTTTTATATTTGATAGAAAAGTTTATTCTTTCTTGAAGTTATAACATAATTATTACGAATGGATATCACTTCTTGGTCATTTCCTTTCCTGTTCATCCGGAAAATAAGTTGAGATTATTCGTCAAGATTGCTGTGGTCAAACCATTTCCGTTCAAAGGAATACGTAACACTAAATCTTTTCTTGTCGGATAATGCTACTTACTTATGATGGATAATGGATATGGATGATGGATAATGCTTATGATAGGTGAAAATAGGTGATTTGATTATCTAAACAAAGGATCATATCTAGTCGTCTGATAAATGAGGCTAATAAACAAACAAAGCATCATTTGATAATTAACATTTAAAATCGTACATCAAGGAAAAAATGAACAAAGCACATCCTATCATTTGATTGGAAATTTGAGACAAATGATCTCTATCGGATAAATATCAAGAATACAATAATTAGGATTTTCGACAGATGTCTAAAACGATTGTTATTTCTTGCTACTTAATCAGTCAAAAAAACAAATAAACACATGAAAATATTATCATCAGGAAAAGAGAAAGACCAAATTTTCAATAACTTATTTTATAATTTATCAATTTAATAGATATCTATAAATATGCTTCATGTGTTAATCATTATTTAAATCAACTTTCATTTTTGTGACTATTGTACGATAAGCGTTTACTGTAGTATATCGTATTAATAATTATTCTAAATTTCTATCCTAAAAACAATTAGATTATCTTACCAATTTATCCTTACGATTATGATTATTTAAATTAGCATAATTTTCTCTTCATCCATTCTACAGATTCATTTGATTTGAAAAATAGACGGGAATATCGTGAATAAATAGATACTGTTGACAGTAGTACTGTTCTTAATTATCTGCAATGATGACAAGTCATAGTTCTTCTAAAAAAGGAAAATCGAATCATTTTATTTTGTATAAATATGAATCACTATCTTTATTTTCCAATAGAGATTAATTGGAAAATTACCAGAAATACCGGGAAAATAACCTGCATAAATATTTCTGATTACATTTTTTCATAATAAATTGCCATAAAAAATCAATGCGAAAACTGAATATATCAAATAAATGCATGCAAATGAAATTCATGCAGAAGCATTGATAGCTTTACGATCTTCCTAAATTTCATAGTATAACCTTTCTTTTTTCATTACTGTAAATACAATGATCAGTTTTAGATGAAGTAAGCATTTAGTTCGAATTACTTCGATTCAATTGCTTCTTTGTATTTTATTGGAATTCTTACTGTTCATCATTTAGTAAAGGTAAATAATTAATTAATTAATTGTTGCTTACACTCTTATTATTTTATCAAAATGCATTTTCATTTTGACACTAAATAAAAGTAAATAATTATTTACTATAAAAATTTCTAATAAGCATTTTAAATCATTTTTTATTTTGCAAAACAAATCAGTTGTATTGATGAAGCAAATGAAACGCATTAAAGTTAAAACTTTACTCAATTGTTTATTAACATGAAAAAGAAAAAAAGAACCAATAAGTGTGATAAGGGATACAACGAAAAGATGAAAATGAAAAAATAAAAACGAAACGAAATATTTGTGCAAATAAGCTAAATACTAATAGAGAAGCAATAAGAGATTGGTTGATATGATAATAAAGAATGAAGGAAAATGATACAGTGATATGATGTAAGTGATATGTGATATGAAATGATATGATAAAAGAAAAATAGCATTCCGAGAGAATGATAGAATAATGGGGGGACAAAGCGATAGAAGGCGAATGAGGAACAGCGCGATAATGCTATAGTTTTCGTACGTAACGTACGTCACGTACGAAACACTGATATGTAGAATTCTCGGGACGCATCACATCATTCCAATACAATAAAGGGAAAAATTATCGTAATACAACTTTTACCGTAACAACCCTAACAAATATTATTTTAAATCTTTGCAAAAATTAAATTTAAATGTAAAAATTGATGATGAGACTAATTACTTATTCGACGTTAAAAAAAAATCAATATCATACACTTATCATATCTCAATCTTACGATTCATTTCATACGGAAATGAAATGAGTACATAATAACTTTGGAAACTAAATTGAAAAGATAATGAAATGATTAAACTTTCAGTTTATTTGATAACAGAATCAAATTATTGTTCAATAATTTTCTCCTCTCGAATACTAAAATTCAACTATTGAAATTGGTATGTAATATAGTATTCAGAAAAAGCAGGATATTCATTTAATGAGAAGCATTGTAACAATATCCAGTACTATTTCCAATTATAATTTAAACTTAATATCGATTGGTCTACATGGAATATGTAAATTCAGAAATGATATGAACTATAATTGATATTGAAAGCTAGTAGCCAATTATTAAAACAAATTTTCATTTTCAATATTTAACTTGAACAATTAATTTTTTTTTTCAAATAATAATTTAAAAATACAACGGATAAATGATCAATTCAAAACTAAAAATTTATTTTTGCCAAATTTCCAGAAAATGAATTTAGAAGAAAGGACAGAATTTTATTGAAATTTAGACTAAAACTATCGCAAAAGTATTTTTATCACTAAAAAAGACAAAAAAAAAATGATAGAAGAGTGGGAAAGATGAAAAGATTTTAACAATTCATAATCTATTAAATTGATAAAATTGATTAAATTTGATGAAAAAAAAAGACAGTAATAGAAATAAACAAAATGCATCATGCATTTATTATAACATTCCCTATCAAGTAATTTCAGAAATTTATTTCCAAATGATTTCTTCGAAGGAAAAAAAACTTTGAAATAAAAAAAAAAGGATCGAAGAGATTGATTTTATATATGTCAATTATGTTTATGATGTCAAAGAGTTATATGAAATTAAAGAATTATTAAAAACCATTGGAATTGTTTATATTTTAATTAATAATTGCATGCGTTCCATAAATCAAACTAATTAATTTACAGTAACGAATAATTAAAATTTCAAGCTGGAATTGAATTTTTCAGTTTTTACATGAAATTTATAAAATAAGAAAGCATACAATGCTAATGCAATCAAAACTGATAATAATGATAATGCTGATTGATAGCTTTACCCGCATTAAAATGATTAATTAACAAAAGAAAAAAACGTTTCATTGATTGGATACGGTAAATTACCGTATACATTTTATATTATCTGAGCTATTCAAACACTACTTCCACTATTGATTATTTCTCCCGTAAATTTTTTTTTTGTTTCAAAAAACACACA
The DNA here is from genome assembly GCA_013365365.1 of Cruorifilaria tuberocauda. Classification (NCBI taxonomy): domain Eukaryota; kingdom Metazoa; phylum Nematoda; class Chromadorea; order Rhabditida; family Onchocercidae; genus Cruorifilaria; species Cruorifilaria tuberocauda. The sequence continues at coordinate 14,902 of JABVXU010000798.1, forward strand.
CATACACACACACACACACGCATGCATATTTGGTACTTGCTCGTAAATGAGGTCCGAATGAATTTTATCTGATAGTTTAAAATTCATTTCAATTTCTTTTTTTTTTTAATTAATGAAATTAGTGTTGAAATTTGTGGCATTAATGGGATATTTGATAATTTCAATTTTTTTCAATAGCATGAATGAACAATGTCTGATGAACAATATGAACATGAAAACTTGTTTTTTTTTTTTGTTCTCAATGAAACATGAAATAAAAAATGAAAAATATTCACTGATTTTTCAGGAGAAGAAAAGAAAAGAAGACTTTCACTCCTAAAAATATCATAATTTATCCGATAAGTTGAAAGGATCCTTGGTATCATCATAGCATATTGAAAATATAAAAATAAGGCCTAGGCACCTTAAAAAAAACTGACCCAGTATACAATTTGAAAGTTTTTAGAAGTCAAAAAATGAATGATTTTAAATTTTGCTACAACTATTTTCTCATCTTCAAGAAAGATTTGATGATGAATGAACGAACGAATTTAAAAATTTAAAGTGCTATTTTTAAGTAATTTCAAATTACATATAATTCACCGAAAATTTCTCAATTTAATCTTTCTATCATTTCAATGATAGATGATAAATTAATACTTTAACTAATTTCAATTTAAATTCCCGAAATTTCAAATGCATAATAATTTCCGCGACAAAGAAAAAAAAATGAAATCACACTTCAAATCACTATCAAATTACAATCATTTAAAATGATAAAAAAAATATATAACAATGAATTTTAATTTAATCATTTATTAATGATTCAAAAAATGATTTTTCTTCTTCTTGTTAACTGGAAATTATCGATAATACTAATAATTATAATTAAAATGAGATGAGATAATTGTTATTCCAGATAAACTTTTCTCAAAAAAAAAAAAAATTGCTTGAAAATTTGTTCAAAAATTCATTTCACTTGATGAAAGAGTGTACGTAACAAAGTGATCGTAATCATATCATATCATAGACAATCATATCAGATATATGTATATTTCTTGGAAGATTGTGGTACTGTTTACAAAATTATAGATAATTAATTAATGAAATTTTTCAATTTTTGATTATAATTAATTTTTCCATCGAATCTTTTAAAGTAATATTTATTAATATAAACTACTAGAAATGCTAGAAAAAAGATTTTTTTTCAAAAAAAAAAAGGCTTATAATTTTTCATAAGTTATCAAAAATTGATGATTCATTGATTGATTCGAGAATTTCTCTCTTAAATGAAAAGAAAAGAAATCCATCTAATAGAGATCCATTCAATCTGTTCATATTTTTATCTCCTAAATTATGGGAAAAAAATTGAAATTGATTAAAAGAAATTAAATTCCAGGAAAATGAATTCATCTATTACTTGTTTAGTTATCATTAATGATAATTCAATGAGATACATGATGTATTGAAACAATTCATGTTTCGATTTAATTTATATCAAATATTTCATTTGAAATTTTATCATAATTAAACGATTATCCTTTTTTTTAAATTAAACGACTGCTTTTCGATATTCTATCATTATCAATATATTCGTTGATCAGGTAAAACAAAACGTATCAGATAAATCTCCTAAATGTATATCATCTGGCTAGGATTTTATAGGTATAAATAAATATTTGAAAAGAATAAATCCGGAATACAGGAACTAATTATTGATAATTAATAGTACTTGTGCATTCCTTTCCTTTTTTCTTTTCTTATCAAATTGATAACAAAAATGAAAAAGCTATTGCAGATTCAAAACTCTAATCATTTGTAAATATCAAAGAATTGTTTGACGCTTTTTACTCGCAAGAAAAAATTTCAAATCATAATTTCTTTTTTTAGATCAAATATTTGATCTAGTTCAGCTTTAATAGCTTATCAACTGTTACTATATCTTACTTTATTATTACATCATGATGAAAAAAAAAAAAAAACATTTCATGATTGATAGATAATAAGCGAATGAAACAAAGAAAAAGAAGGGAAAAGAAAAATAAAAGAAGAGAAGGAAACATTGATAAGGTGATAAAGAAATTTAAAAAAAATCAAAAATTGATAAAATATTATGCAACAAAAAATTTGTCAAACAATGATAAGATTGCATGTAAATATATTAATTGAATAAAAAGCAAATTACAAAAGAAAAAAAAAGTTAAATGATAAATTTGATTTACTTTCATATACCACTTTTTGAGAATGATACCCGAAGATGCGCATTTTCGGCTAATTTAAAATTGTGCATTTCGATAAGTGCATTAATTGCTGTTTCCACATCATTCAATTGCAGCAAAGCCATTTTATGATCCTTTCTAAAACAAACATTTCTGTGATAATTAATTAATTTCTTTATTTAAAGTAAAGCAAAGTTATTCTAATAAGTTATTTGGAAAAGTAAAGTTAAAAATGTGCATTAAAACTTGAATAAATTTATTTTAAAATGAAAGAAAAATTTATATTTCATTTTAATTTATTTTTAATTCACGTTTTCTTTTAATTTACTATAATTTGTATTAAGTTGGAATTTATATTAGGATTTCAAAATGAGAAATTCAATAGTAAAAGCAATTTTCACGAGTTTTCGAGAAAAAAAGATTCTTAATTTCTGAGTTTGTAACATTTTAAAATCATTTATAATTATCATTTAACGGTTAATATCTCAGAAATCGAATCATGCTCTAAATATGTTCACCTAACATTACTCATTTATATTAATTATTTTGAAATAATATTTTAACTAGTTTTTAAGAATTTTTAATATGAGAACATAGGTTTCAATTTTAAAGTGTATTGAAAGACAAAATAGCTATAAATTCTTTTTTTCTGAAAGTTATTATAATTCAAATTATAAAAATACTCATAAAATGATAAGTGATAAGTAATGATAGTTGACAAATAATGATAAGTAATTATCATAAAAAGTAAAGATAAAAGAGAGCAATTATTTAAAATTGTTAAAATTGAAATAAAATATAAAAACATACGGGAAAAATTTAAAGCCTTTAGGGATATAACCACGTTGTTCGAAAGCACCTGTGAGAAATTCTTCCGTAATATTTGGTGGAATATTGGAAAGGTGAAGCGTAGAACTTGGCGGATAAATATTCAAATAATTCTTGCTACCAGGTTTCTTGAAACGATGCAACGATGATTGTGAATAATCACGTGTTAAGCCAGCATCCGGTTGACCTGAATTTAGTTATTTAAATTAAACATGAAGAAATTCTTCGACGACACTTTTTTTTGAGAGGAATAAAGAGAGAGAAAAAGGAAAAATGAACATTCTCTACTTTTTTTTTCACAAACTCCTATAAAATTAAAAATTAAATTCGTTAAATCACTTCTTGAAATATATCATTAATATTATGATAAGAGATCTTTCTTTTGATAAATTGATATGAAAAATAGTTTGAATTTGAAAATTTACAAAAGCAAATACCGTATATGATATTTAAAAAAGCAAATATTACAAAAGCAAATACCGTATATGATCATTTACAAAAGCAAATACCGTATATGATATTTAAAAAAGCAAATATTATAAAAGCAAATACCGTATATGATATTTAGAAAAGCAAATACCGTATATGATCATTTACAAAAGCAAATACCGTATATGATATTTACAAAAGCAAATACCGTATATGATATTTAAAAAAGCAAATATAAAAGCAAATACCGTATATGATATTTAGAAAAGCAAATACCGTATATAATAATTTACAAAAGCAAATACCGTATATGATTTACCTTCTTTTGGCATTTGAACATTAGTATGTTTTGATGTTGCAACACGAATTTGCTTATCATACCAACGAACTTTATCAAGATGTTGTATAGCTGAAATGATAAAGAGATAAATCTGTCATTTAATATCGATAATACATAATTAGTGTTATGTCGTATATTGTAAATTTTTATTTGAAAATTTGGAATAGAATAGATATTAGTGGAATATTCCTCTTCATAATATTAATTAATTAAATAATAATAATAAAGGAAAAGATATATCCATGTTAACTTCTGATATATATAAATATTTTGATCTGAAAATATTAGCGATAGCCATTATGTTATTTTCGTTTAATTTCCTTCTGTTTTTTTTATTTATCGGTGATAATTCTTGTAATAGCAGTAATGATAATTATTATTATTATTAATAATTAATAACAGTAAAATAATAATGATAATTATAACAATAATAAATAGTAATAATAGTAATAAATAATACTAATAATAATAACTAATAATAATAATAATTAATAATAGTAATAATAGTTAATAATTAATAATAAATAATATTAATAGTAATAATATTAATAACAACAGTAGAAATAAATAAAAATAATAATAAAAATATTAGCTCATAATGATGATAACTGTAATAAAATACTTAATAATAATAATTAGTAACAGTTATAATTAATAGAATATCAAGTAGGATTAGATGAATGATTGAATTTAGAATGAAAGGAATTAAATTAGAAGCAATGTCAAATAATTCAAATTTTACATGACTAAATAAAATTTCAAATTGTGCTCATTTCAATGTTTCCATTAGAAACTTTTTCAATGAATATTAAACGAAACAACTAATTATTGAATTAATCTAACTTAAAATTACTATTAATAGTAATTAGAAGAAAACAAAAGAAGTAAGTACAAACCAAGTTGTGCTTGTTGTGGTTCTGCATACTGTATTAAAGCATTGTCTTTCTTATTGAAAAGAATTTTAACTCGATGTACATCACCGTATACACCTGAAATTGAAGAGGGGAAAAACAGGATGAACGAATATTTTCTTTTTTATCAAATTGATTGATATCATTTATCAGTTATCATTAGAAAAAACTTTTTTTTAACTATTATTTTACATATTTGATCATTGAAAAGTTTTACAAAAAAAGAAAAAAGCTTACAAAAAAATTTTGTTTACATTATTTAAAGGAATTTTTTAAAGTTTACGGTAATAATAAAAACAAAAGAACGATCATAAAGATTATTTCAGCATTTTTTTTTCTTCGTCTTTACAGTATTCATTTATTTATTTATTTGTTTTTTTTAGTGGAAATTTTTTTTGAAATACAAAAATAGAAAACAAAGCAATAGCACATTTAGCGAAACTAC
>JABVXU010000799.1:0-19942 GCA_013365365.1 Cruorifilaria tuberocauda
CCTCAGATCAGATGGGAGCGGGGAAAACAGTACAGTCAGTTCAGATATCACTGATATTGCTGTTTATCATAACCAACAATTTAAGCGTGCAAGATGAAACATTGCCATTCAAAGGAATTTTCGTTTATTTTCACATTTTAAACATGCTTATCCTCAAAAAAGAAAACAACCTTAGATTATATTCAAAAATACTTTCAAAAAAAAAAATTGAAAGTAAACTATGAATAAGAAAAAATATTTTTTACGGTGTAAAATTTCATCCAATAAAAATTACAATTTTTTTTTCTATGCTTATTTTTGACGCGTAATTTATAAAAAATTCGTATGTGAACACTCATTTTCTAATATTATAAATTTATTAAGCCTAAATTAATTATACTTTACTCTTGTATTATTGGTAAATTAATAAAATTATGTGTGCACTTTTTAATATCAAAATTGATAGCATTCAAAAAAAGACTTATTTCTTGAATTCCCTGATATTTTCATCCTAAAAACGAGAATACAAATAATCTATAGAGTTATAATGTAAATGATTTATTAAAAATAGTTCTTTTTCTTTCGAAGAGAAAAAACTGCATCTTTGTATATGGTATAATAGTAAAAAAGAAAAAATTACAAACAAATAACGAGAAAACAATTCATACTATAGAAAAGAAAGAAATCAATAAAATGAAGGATTTATTTACAAAAAATTGAAAAAGTAAAATTTTTTCCATGGAATTCCAATCATAATGCTGAAAGCTTTTGTAGGATGTCAAAATGAAATTGAAAAAAAAAGAAATCTCCACGGAATGGAAAATTTATTTTGATTTCACTTCTGGTATATCCCATCCATTTTAGTACAATCAGAATGCAGTAAGAGAAAAAAGAATAGGGATAAAGAAAAATAATTATTGATCAATTAGCATCGATCAATAATTCCAAAGATTTCAGAAAATTTTAATGAACGAAAATTTGAAACCTAAAACTTGAATGTAAGATACACATCCATACTATCAAGTTAAGAAACTGATAACAAACAATCAGTGTTTATTATTCTTATCCTAAAAACAAAAGAAAAAGAATTTGGGCAATCGTTGGTCAAATTTCGGTGATTTAAATAAGATTTGTCAAATCACCATTAGAAAGAAAGAAAATGAAAAATTGATCGATCATGAAATGAAAGAAGAAAGTCAGAAAAACATTTTCGATAGGATCAACTTTAAAATTAAAAGAAAAAAATTTTTTATTTAATAAAAAAAGGAAAATTTAGAAGTAGAATTATTAGCATAATATATAACTTTCTTGACCTTAAATCTATAATCCCTTCAATCAATCCTTGCTCTCTTAAAAAAATATAAGAAATTGGCAATTGGCAATAAAATGAACAATAATAATAAATAATGATAGATAAATAATAATGATAATAGTAAATATAAATATAATAATGGTTCTATTAAAAATAAAATATATCCAGTAATTATTGCATCACTTATCTTTTAAAGGAATAGAGAGAGAGAGAGAGAGAGAGACAGAGAGAGATAGAAGGAGGAATGAAAAAGCACGCAAGTAAAAAACAGCTATGAATAAATGTTTGAGTAATTAAACAAGCGTTAATAATAGATCAGAAAATATTTTGTAAATAATTCTACAAAAATCAATATAACATTAAAAACGGAAAAAAGAAGCTAAAGAATTGAAATAAAGCAAATCTGAGAGATTATAGAATAAAAACAACACAAAATCATACTAATAACTATCATTAAAATATTTCAATCGATAAGATTTGATATAGAGCAGATGGTATCAATCGATCGATCAATAATCATTCACACAATTACAACAGTTTCCACTATCAAAAACACTTAATAAATTGTTGAAATATTGAAATCGTCCTAATACGACAACAAAAACGACGGATAGTCATAAGATCGTACAGCAACGACATATAGCTCGTCGGGTAGGTTGCGTTGACGTGGGAGGCGTGGCGGGTGCAAAATATGCGTGTACTTCCACGTCTGGTTTGAAATTCTGCAAAACGAAGAAAAAATGTGTGATCAAATAATTAAACAGTATATATTAATAAGTAAATAGTAAACAGTATATATTGACACGTTTTCTAATAATAGGAGGCCATCAATATTATATTATTTTCAATACCATAAAATAAAGACTGTTTTTTTAATTTGTAATTCAAATCAAGAAAAAAGAATGAAATGATATTCAGAAATTGAACAAAGTAAGATACTAGGGAAGAATTTTGAATATTTCATAGCAGAAATTGAGCTGCTGATCTTCAAAACTTAAGAATATCAAAATTAATCAGATTCAAATATCAACTCTCTGAAAGACTCGATATTATTATCCTTTGGTTGCAAAGAATACCTTAAAGCGTTTGATAGCATCTTTGGTAATATTTTGACAATCATACAGATCAACTCGTTGTAAGGTTCGCACTTGTCTCATGTAATCAAGGCTAATATCTGTGATTTGAGGACAATTATCCAACTCTAATACTTGTATTCGATCTTTTAAGTGATAATTCAAACAAAGCTGTCGTAAACCCGCATCAGTGATAAGTTCGCAGTGTGAAAGACTCTACAAAACATAATTTCATGCCAATCATAGGAATCTAAAAGCGAATTAAAATTTATCAAATAGCAAAAAAGATACAATAAAAGCATGCCATTATTACTAAAATCCTATATAGTATTATCGATATTACCGGTATCATTGAAACAGTCTTTTACTTTTTAAATGAAATAATCATTCTCATTTATATCTCTTACTTACCATTATTAGATATATTAGAAAGATTTAAACTATAACAACTGATTGGCTCAAATTTTAATTCAAGTGAAATTTTAGATTCAAATTTTACAGTGATGTGTAATTATAAAAATTAAATCAAAAGTATATTATTACCAAATTAAGAAGACATGGGCATCCTTTACTGAAATTATCCAAAGTAATGTCAGTCAACAGCGAACAATCCTCCAGATCCATCCTTTCTAGTTCATGACAATTTTTAGCTAAAATACCGAAACCATGATCTGTTAACAGGGAACATCCAGATAACTCGAGATCCCTAAAAAGTGAAGAATTGTCTATCAAATAATTGTAAATTAAAAAAAAAATTAAAAATTCGTTCTACAAAAATAAACTTTTTACATTCAGAAAAAATTAAAATGTGATATCTATCATTATTATAAATTCGATAGAAATGAATATGAATTTATAGAAGCAAGAATTTAACTATATTAAATCTTTTATATTCTAAAAATTTAAATTAGAAGGGTTTAAGAATTTACAAATTTTTATAAATTTTAGATCAAATTGAAATTGATTTCAAAAATTAGCAAATTCCATATCGATTAAATACTCCAAAATTTACAAATGACAATGAAAGAAATAATATTCTGAAAAAAAACCGGAGGGATATTTGTTTGTTTTATGGAAATGTTCAGATCAGTAGACTTACTTTAACCTATGACATCCATTAGCAAGAGAGATAAGTGCCCTGTCGGTAATCTGAGTACAAGAAGACAGGCATAAGTACTCCAATTGTGAGCAACCAGCCGCGAGATCAGCAACTGTATCATCAGTGATAAAGCAACCGAGTAAGTTAACTGTTCGTAACTCACAGTAGAAATCGCGCATTTCCGCAAAAACATTTTCTGTCAACTAAAAATTTATAAAACCTTGTCACCTATCTTAATTATTCGTCGTCTCTTTTTTATAACTCCACAAACTTTCGCTAATTTTTAAGGTTTGATGCTGAACTGGAATTTTGACCAAGTAATAATACATTGATATTAAACTCATCCAAATTCATTAACAACCAATTGTTCCTATTATTATTTCTAGTGAACACTTGGCCAGTTCATTTATCACTCAGTACTTTCCTCTATTCGCCTGAGAAATTGGCTACATTCATGTTTTTTGGTATGAATTAAACATTACTATTAATTTTAACTCAACCTATATATTTTATAAATTTCTGTTTCTTTTATAGTTTAGTTTTGATTTTAATTTCTCATTCGAATCAAATCTTCAAAATGAATCATGAAAAAAAAAGAAAAAAAAACGATCAACCTCTGTCCTCTGATTGAATTTTTTTGATAAAATAATTAAATTTAAATAAAAGATAGCTGGAAAATGTGGAAAAAAGAGATTTTCATTTTCCAATGCTATGTTACTAACAGTTTGCAGTTTTTCAGCAATCAGCAATTTCAAAAAAGAAACTTTCATGAAGTGAATTACTTACTCCTTCACATCCACGACAGATAAGAGTGCTCAATTTTGGACAGCCATGTAGTATTGCTTGTACTCCTCGATTTTGCACATTTTCACACCAACTGATATTTATATATTCCAAATTTTTACATCCTTCACTGTAACGCAATGAATTATTTCTTTCCTTACCATTTAAATTATTTCGTTTCAAATTTAATTAAGGCAATTAAATGATTATTATTAATTTGGTTACAAATTCAACTTGAAATTTTAATCTTTTATGAAATATTTATTCTAATTGAAAGATTTAATTAACTAATTATTATTACTTTGGCTGAAAATGAAATGAAAATGATTTTAATAATTATATAACAGGTGATATTTCTTTTTTGCCTGAAAATAAATTTTGTCAAGATAAATATACCTCACTGCCCTGAGAGATTTATCGGTTATTGCGGTACAATTCTCGAGATCCAGCCAGACCAATCGATGACAATTTCTTCCCAAATACTCGCATGTGCTGTAAATAATGAAAACATCCCGTCTTTTTAAAAATTAAAAAAAAATGATTCGATAATTTTTATGGATGAAGCAAATACTAAAACAATTACAACTACGTGACATTTTAGAAATAGAATATTTTATAAATTTTAAATTCAAAAAATCCTTAAAATATTTTTTTATATTTAATAAATTCGAATGAAATTGTTCCTTTCTCATTTTTCTATTTCTAAATTAAAAGTAAAAAATATTGAATGCTATATTTTTCTCGTCTATCATTTTTTCCCAATCAATTTTGATGAATCTAAATAATTAAAAAAAAGGAAAAAAACTAAAATCAAATGTGCAATAAAAAAGAGGAATTTTAATTAAATCTCTCTATCTATAATAATTTTTTTAGAAAGAATCGAAAAATGAAAGATTCAGTATTATTATTGATTGTTGGGCACATTTTCTCCATTATTCAATAAAGATTTAAATTTTCAACAAAAAATTTAAATCAAGTCTTACTTCAAATTTAAAAATTATGAATCAACAACAATAAATATTATTTATTTGATATTTCGTGATTTTTTTCAAAAATTACAGAATGATTAGATTTAAATCTTCAAATTTATTTCAAATTCAATGATGGAAGGAAAGCTTATAAAATTGCTAAGATAAATAGAATTTATATGACCTAACACCATTTCTACCATAATTTCTTAAATAATTTATACTTTTCTCGTATTTGTTTCTTCTTCAGAATTATCTAATGATTGAATTTAAAATTTCATTTATTTCAAATTATAAAGTGAAAAGAAACTTACGAATCAGTGACACGTTTACATTTGTACAATGAAAGATGCTCAATATTTGGACATTTCAGCGTAAATGATCGTAAAGCATTTTCTTGCACATTTTCACATCCACGTAAACTTAATTTTTTCAAAAAACCACCACATCTCTTTGCTAAATTTTCCACTACCGGTGCCTGAAATATTTTACTACTATTGAAACAAAAAATAAATAAATAACTTTTGTTTTTGCTTCTAAATCATTAGTTATGGTATGCGAGAAAATAGTTTTGCTGTTCATTTAGCTTAAATGCTTAATTGTTTTGAGTTAATTATATTTGGCATTAAACAATTTTTTTTTGAATGCTAACTGCACATTTATTTAAAAAGATAGTTAAATTTTATTTTTTCATTTATCATTTTGCATGTTAAAACTTCTAAGAGAGATAAAGGAAAAAGAATACTTTAAATTTTCAACCAATAACTTTTATTGATTGCATTTACTTATACAGATATTTAATTTAGAGGTTTTTTAGTAAAAGAAAAACGATTTTAATGATTTGAGAAAAAAAAATAACAGAATGAACGTTTCAATAGTTTCACTTGAGCAATTCATTTATTCTAATTTTCATTTTAATTTTATTTAGGAAAGAATCAGAAAAGAAATATATTTTTGAAGTATAAATGAATGAATGGATAATTGTAGATGGTACTGGACAAATGAAATAAAGTATAATGAAATTGAAGTCATGCTGTCACATGATGCATTTATAAAACCATGTCTGTTTATTCAAAATTTCCTGTGAAATTGAATAATTACTATTGACAGCAATATTCATACTTCTTCAATTCAGGTACGAAATTGAAATGGTAACCTTGATTAAATTGTATGCAACTCATTATTATGCTAACCAATAATAATAGCAAGTGAAACAACAACAACAACGGCAAACAATAATAACAATGGCAATAACAATAATAATCACGATAAAAGAGAAGAGTATAAATTACAGGTAAGGTTTCTATAGCTCGGACTTTCTACTATAGATTTAAAAATTGTGACACTAAAATTGTGAAATATCTATCAGATAAGGCAAACGTAGTAAACAGTCATAGTAACAGAAGTATTCGTAAGAATAATTTTACCATTTCAAAACTACATCTTTCGCTTTTTAACATTTCCCTTGTTTATTCATCTTTTCGTTTAGAAAAATACCTTTTAAAATTTTTGAATTATATATTAAATATAGCATTTTTAACAATGGCAGGAATAAAATAATACTAACATATTATGGCTGTGAACAGATAATAAATAAATAACTGATAACTATGGTCTAACCTTGATATCTTTTTGAAATTGAAAGAGATCAACTTGTTGCCAATTGCTACCATCAAGCGCTAAAAGATTCCAATGACGACATGTTTGCGCACATCGACATAAGGATGTAATATCCAAGAATGAAAAGATCCTGAAAAACGGAAAGTTGTAAAGAAAGAAAAACGATTCAGGTTCTTTTCGAAAAGAAGAAAAAAGCAATTGTAAATGATGATATTCTGACATTTCTCATTACAATTTTCCCAGAAAACTTTCAAGGTCTCTTTGAAGGTAATAGTAGATAATGAAAATTTCAGGAAAAAAAAATTTCTTTTCTTCCAACAAATTCTATTCTCTCTTCGCTAATAAATTCTTCAATTTAATTTGAAATGAGATAATAATTGCAGAAAAATTTTATATGAATGTATAACTTTCAATTTCAAAAAAAATGAAAGAGAAATAAATATTTTAACCTAAGAATGAGTTCTTTTGGCAGAATACGATTGATCAGCGGCTGATCAGATTGAGCGGGTAATAGAGTCGTTATTAAATACATCTAAAATACACTTTAAAATTATTACTTCGTATGCGTAACAATGAATGAAGATATTTTCAAACAATTTACAGTTTTTAAATTTATTTATCTTTCATAAAAGTTTAAGAAATTAAAAAATTTTTTAAATAAAAAAATATACGCTTTTAGGCTTGCTACTACTATTACTACTACTACTATTATCGCTATGATTAATTTGCTTTTCAAATTTAGAAATGTTATTTTCAACATTTGTTTACACTTTAAAAAATTTTCAAATTAAATATCACACTTGAAACTCTTCTAAATTCTCACTTTTTAACTTTTACATAATTCATGTGTTTGGCGATAATTATAGAAAATAAAAAAACAAATATTAATAATGAATTTTCATTAAAAGAATTTTCTATGATGAAAATAATGAAATTAAAAGTTTTCCATCCATTAACAACCTTACTCATCATAGATTTCAAAATTGAACAAAAAAAGTAAATAGAAAATAAAAGTTAAAAAAAAATTATAACTTCCTAAGTGGAATATAATATAAAGCTTAAAATTAAATTTGCTACGTCCAACAAAATCAACCACTGTGAATGGATCAACTGTAACTGAAGGAGGAGAATCTGTGAGATATAATTAATACATCAATCATTTTATGAAATTTAATGATAGAAGAAAAGAAAGAGTAAAGAGTATTTCAAATGACAACAAGTTTAAATTGAGAAGGTTTTTTTTCGATCATTTCTGCTATGCTATCAACATTCAGTTAGTAAATTTAAGCAAAGAAAAAGGGAAATTCCTTAAGCAATAATATGAATAAATAGAAGTGGCAGTTTGGCTTTTAAATGAAATCTAATTTTTTTCCCTTTTCAATCTCATAATGATGTATATATGTATATCACAAGTCAACTGAGACGTATAAAATGAAATTAAAAGACGAGATCATTTCTTTCTTTTCTTTTTTCAAAGCCAAAGGTTAGAAGTGAAAATTCTTTGAATGACAAAAATTTTCACTCTTTTTCGGATTTTTTTCCCCTTTCTTAATCTTTAATATGTAATTTCAAAAAATTTCCATAAATTTTCCAGTATATAATAGTAATTTTGTTAAAGCATATATTTTTTGAAACTGTACTTTGAAATTTAATGAAAATTTTGTTTCAGCAATATTTATATTTATGGAATGTAAAAAGAGATTTCATAATTTTATCATTTTCATATTCTTATTAAATCTTTGCAATCAATGATATAGTTGAGATAAAATTGATATTTTTAATAAATTTTTGCAATCACAAAAACAGTTGAGATAAAGTTGATAAGTTTCATCCTTTTTTTCTTTCGAAAAATTTTTTATCAATTTTTAAAATTTTTTTTATAGGAATTAAAATTTCTAGTATAAAGGAAATGATGAAAGAGATGGAGAGATGAGAAGAAGGAAAAGATGGTTTCGTTGGTTTACAATTAATGCTGTCAATCAAACATACGCAAAGTTTTGCAACCTCATTAAAACACCAAATGAAAACTTTTCCTTCTCTTTTCTCCCATATTTCAAAAAGCTTTCAATTATTCTTCAAATAAACAACAATGCAATGTTCCTACCACTACCACTGCTAGTACTGCTAGCTACTACTGCTACTCCTACTGCCATTTGTATACCTTGCTAATATTGCTAATACTGTTGAATATTGCTATTGCTATTTCTAATATTAGTACTAATCGTGTTGTTTGTATTACCACTACTGTTGCTTAATACAGTTATTACTACTCATAGTAAGCTTATTAAAAGTATGTTGCATGTAAAAATTATTTTTTTAATTTAGCAAAATAAAAAGATTACCAGTGAAACAATTACTATTATTCCTTAACACGTTAATGTTTATTATGATAAAATTGAAAAAATTTTTTAAAAAGAAAAAAATCATAATTTAAATTATAGTAAAAAGTAAATGATAAATTTTGTGAAATTTAAATTCATCTATTATTTTAAATTCTTTACCTATTGCTAACACTACTACTTCTTTTTCCTTTCATCCAACATTGATAAAGCTATGAATAAAAAGTAATTCTGAAACTGTAACATTCATTTATCATACGACAGTGAAAGAGCTGATTTTCTCTCTTTTCTTTCAAAAAATATCAAATAAAAAATAAAGTTTATTAGTATAAAATTGAGAAATTGAAAAGCAAAATTATGAAATTTGTGAGGAAATTATTGGACTAACCAATAGTAAAAAGAATGCTTAAATTATCTTTAGAATGAATAATTACTACTACTACTACTTCTATTGCCATTGTTGCTGCTTATAATTTAATAATAATAACAATTAATAATAATGAGTAGTAATTAACAATAGTAATAAATAATAGTAATAATAACAATGATAATAATAATAATAATAATAATAGTGATGGAACTAGTTTTGATCACACTTCTAGAATGTTTTTCAAGACGTAACGTAACAAAGCTGAAAAGAGTTAAGAAGTGAGAAGAGGAAAAAAGAAAGAGAGAAATGTTAAAATTTATGAGAATAAATTTCTATAATTAATTGAGCATAATTTGTTTATTTAATAGAAGTGAAATAAATTATATATGAAGAGAAAAGTAAACATCATTACAACCAATCGATTATCAATCTAATTAAGTTAAATTTCTTCTCTTGATAAATATTATTAATGATATTATTTATTTTCGTTAAAAGTTTCATAGCGCACGCGTACAATTGTATATATATTGTCTGTGCAAATTGATTTTATTATATTTGTAAGGTAAATATTAAAAGATTTTCAAATTCGCTCACCAAATCTTTTCTAATACTTTTTTTTGTTTATTTCAAATGAAATTGCAGTAATACCACGTACACAATATGAGAAATTTTATTATTACTTGTTATATGCAGTTAAAAGAAGGAAAAAAATTCCCTTAATCCGTTAAAGTTTTAACTTATAATCTACAATTGTATTTGACATGCAACTGGTTACTGTGTAACTGACCTCTAACCTTCAAAACAACATGATAAAAGTTTGAAGATTTGTTCGAAAAGAAAATTTTGACATTTAATCGAAAAGCATTGATTTTATTATATTTGTAAGCCAAATGTTAAAAAATTGTTAAAGTTAATAGTTTTAAAGTGTAGTGGGAAAACGATAGGTGCAATAAATTCTAGAAAGTATTAGTATTCGGATGAAAAATGATAAAAATGGGTTGACAATTTGAACTATCTGTCCCAAAATTGTCTTACTGCTACATTAGAAAACCAGATGCTGACGAATAAAGGGAGATAAGCATTGAAGATTGGAACAAAACTTCATCTATCATGATATGTAACTGATCTCATCTCCTGTTGTATGAGAGTAATTTTACACTATCCACAAAAATTACTTCATTCACTCTTCCAGCAAATTAAATTCATCCAAATTTCAACTAATCGATTATTTGATTTCATTTCATTAACGCTGTAGTTATAAGCTAGAGCTATAGTTAAAAAAGAGTAAATAGATAAATGAGAAGAAAAAGAAAGAAAGAAAAAGGTTTTAAATATTTGAGTGATTTCGTTACAACTACTGGAGAGATTGAGAGTGAAAATTAAGGAAGGAAATGAATAATGAACGACTGAAACTGTTAAGACATCGAATGTTACACAATCATTATCACTGATATATTTCAGAAAGCAAAGAATTCATCATGAACAAACAATACTAAAAGTACTGATAAAAGCAGCTATTTGCTAAATTTAAAAAGTTGAAATTTTTTTAAAAATTAATGAATTATAAATTTTTTTTTCTAAATAAGTAAACTGTAAGATGTTAAATGTAAAATGCATAGAGAAAGATAGTAGAAAAAAAGAAAATTTATATTTAATAATTTTCATATTAATTCGTTATTTATTAAATTTTAAATGATAACAAATAATTTTTCTTAATTGATATTGTAGTGTTAGCATAACATAATTATATCCTGCTGTTCATATCAGCACTCTAAATTACGACAATACTAGGCATTGTCAACTTGAATCTGGCCTAGAATAATTTCAAAACTCAATATGACTACATGAAAATGTATAGAATTTAATAAACTGGAATTACTGAATTCTTTAATTAAAAAATTTCGTCACTTTTAATTTCTATATGAAATATTCCTAAAATTAGCTTAGATTAGAAAAATATATAATAATAATATTGGAACTTCTAGCTGCATTGTATTACCATAATTAAAGAAATATTTAGAACAAAAGTAAATTTCGTGCAATTTGAAAATAACAAATGAAACTAGATTGGAAAGTTTACTTTTAAGATAAAATAAAACTTATTTTTTGAAAAAAAAAAAACTATAAAAAAATTGAAATTAATATAAGATAGTATGAAAGGGCTAAATGAAAATAAGATAGTTTTTTATGCTAGAAGAAAATTAGTTATCAAATTCCAAATTTTATCTAAAACAGAAAAATCAGTCAGCAACGAAAATTTTGAAGTAATGCTGAAAGTAAATCTTTTAAAAAATTCTGGAAGATTGAATAGTTAAAACAAAAAGAATAGTCGTTTTAAACGAACATGAAGCTTAATGCTCCCATCTATCGTTTTTATATTTCCTATTGAAAAAGTTGTGAAAGGTTTCAGGTTTAAAAATCAAGTAAAGCACATGTATGGAATAAAGTTTCGATGATTTTAATTAGTTATATGATAAAATTAAGATAAAATATGATATAAATATTTAAAACAGAAAATAAGAAAGGAGAAAAAATATGGTGGGAGAAAAAAATTAATGTTATCTGATTTAAAATCAATTAAATGATAATATCAGTTATAATGCTAGCAGGTAAAATTAAGTGCAACACTTCAATTATTTAAACAAACAAAATAAAATTATAACAATTGTTGAAGTAATAATAGTATCTATTATCAATTTATTTATCGATTAGCTACATCAATTGCCTATTTTATGAGGAATATTCTTGATTATCAATGATAAAGGTTTCGATGATTTATTTATATATGTATCTAATTCGATACATGTATCAATATAGAATAATGTCAAATCATGTTATATCATATTAAATACTACTAATAATTCATGACATTGAAAAAAAATTCCTTTTAATGGTAAATCAAAATTTAACTCTCTGTAAATTATTTATCTTTAGAATGAATGGAATTTTCTAAAACCTGTTATTGTTATTATTATTATTATTGCTTTACTACTGAAGTTATCGCAAAATCTAAAATCATTTCTGACTTGGAAAAATTACTTATTATTTTGAATGAATTAGTTACAGCAAATTCTTCTTCCTTTAAATAGAATTTTAATAAACAAATGCAGTAAATACTTATTAATCAATAATCATTTACTATCATTTCCTTCATAAAATATTAATATTACGAATGTCTAATTAATTAATTTTTCAAATAAAAGAATTAAAAATTTTTAAAATGTAATGTAGTTAAAGAATCCCTATCGATTTATGAATTGAATTAAAGGTATAGCAAAGAGGTCAAGTAAACAGGAAGAGAAATAGATTTTAAGCGCATGGCATTGTGATTTATTGCTTTAACTCACACAAGTATCATTAGAAATGATTGTCATAGGAGCATATGAAACAGCAAGGGGTCAATGTGGAGACAGATGTTACCGTAGCCAAACAATAAAGATCCTCGAGGTCATCACCACTCAATGAGCCACCAGTAAAAGAGGTCATTTTGCTATCGCAGACGGTCATATTTTTGATTTGTTTCATTCCTAACCTTATTTTGTATTCATCTGCCATTTCATTCAAATCACATTTATAAACGAGAATTTATAAATGAATAAAATGGATTAATCTATATTTACATCGATCGATCATTTCAATCATTATTTGTGATATTAGCAGCTGATTTGAACCACTGATAAATATCTCTGATAATAAGTCCTGTGTTATTTATCATCTAAAGAATGATCATTAAATAACTGAATAGAGATTGAATTAAATTAAATGATTCATGGATAAAACAAAGTAAACCAGAATTAAAATAATCAATAATTAACATTGCTAAAAAAAATAAATTTATAAAAAATTTCATGAAAGTATAGAACTAATTTTAAATTTCAGATTCAAAATAAATTTTGCAATTTACATAAAAATATATCCTTTACTATTCGTGAAAAGATATTCAAACTAACAAAGAATTTGAATTTGAAGAAAATTACTTTTGCTAGAAAAAAGGAAATAAGATATTACATTGAAAAAAAAGAAAACACAGTAGTATTAGTCACAAATGAAAAAAAATCAGGCAAAAATAAAAACAGAACATATCGGAAATGGATAAATGATTGTGTATAAATTCTCTTTAAAAAAAAGCTATAATATTTTGAAAGGATAATAATTGCTCAAAATTCGTAGGAATACATAAATTTCCTGTGCATTTAATTTGAAAATGGAAGAAGAAAAATTCAAATTATGTAAAATGCAATGTGATTGTTTACAAAATATTCTTCCAATATATTGTACAGACTGATAAATACATTTAAAAAAAAGTATTATGCGCTTCCAAATATGGGGAATCTTTCTTTTTAGGAACTAATAGAGATTCAAATTCTATCAATGAAAATTAAAATTAGTATCTTTCGAAATCGTGAATTATGCTAGATTGATAATTATAATTCATTTGAAATGAATAAAATAATGAGAAAGGTAAACTCTTCAGCGGAAAAAAAGAAAATTTCAATCGCTTGGTCAGTGATCAATTATCATTTAGCTATGAAAAATATTGAAATAAAAATGCCAATCATAAAAACACACACATATATAAAGAGGCTTAAATGAAATCATACTGGAATTTTTACATTCATTAGGTAAGCTCTTTTTTGAAATAGACTGTGTAAATTTCGAGTCTAAAAACCAAAAGCAGTTTATTTGAAAAAAAAAGAAAAACAAATGATAACGAAATTTGTAAACAAGTAGAAATTGACAGATATGATAATGGAAGAAAGAATGAATGATACATACCCTGTATTGCCCTCTGGAACCATCGATCAAATTCATCAATTTATCACGATATTTGTAAAGTTTATAAGCTAACATAACACTCTTTCTCGTACATGTTGCTTCAGGTGTAACTTTTAATTCATCCACCTGTCCAGTTACAGCTATCGTTGATAGGTTAGTATCATCCGTTAATGCCTTTTGATTTCGCGGATAATCAGAATCAAATGTACGGCCAATTCGTAGTGATTGTAAAGTACAAGCCATTTGTCAAATTTTACGGAAATGCTAATGAAAAGAAAAATAGGGAGAGAGAGAGAGAGAGAGAGAGAGAGAGAGAGAGAGAGAGAGAGAGAGAGAGAGAAACGGAAATACAAGTTTAGATGTTGTCTTTTTTTGCCAATGAAAGCATTTCCAATGAAGTGACCGAGAATGGATGCACGAATACAGCAAGAATTATCTCTCTCCTTTTCACTTCTCGGTAATAGTGGTTGAATTGAATTGGAAATTGTGTCGGTAAAAATATCTATATCTTGCAATCGAAATTTATCAAAGAGCAGCAAAGAAGTGATGAGAAGGAAATGAAATTTTGAAATTCCACAATGCCATAATTCATCGTATGTCTATCAATATAATAAACCTGGAAGTAGAAAAAAAACAAAATGTTGCTAATCCAAAACAAAAGGTTTTTTTAACACATAAATTAAAATATCATTGAAAAAAAATTTTTTCAACAATATAAATGAGCAATAAAATCGATTTAGTTAGTTAGGAGAGAAAAGATTTGTTGGGAATACTGCTGTTGTCGTAATATCGGTAACTAAGTAACAGAATGGATGGATACCTGTTAATAGCAACCGATTAATAAATACCTTTCCTATCCGTATTCTCGCAAAAAAAACGAAAAATAAAAATGATTGGTAATAGAGATGATTAAAATGAGTATGGCATTCAAGCAAATAAGAGAAATCGAATAAAGTGAAAGGTGGGTTTAATTTTAGTGAAGATGAAATAAATATTTTGATGACATATATATATATATATATATATATATGGAAATAATGAAAGAGATGAGTGATAACTGAGGGAAAAAAGGGAGAGAGAGAAAGAAAGAGAGAGAGAGAGAGAGGAGAGGAAGGATGTTGTTTTAAAAGATAAAATAGAGAGGGAATAATTGATAGTTTGAAATGAAATAAGGGGAAAGATTGAGGAGTGGAGTGAAGTAAAGTAAAGTAAAGTGAAGTGAAATTGAAGGAATAAGGTTAATGATCGAAGAAGAGGTACAATTAAGGATGACAAAATAGTAATAAGAAGGAAGATGATTGAAGTGAACTCAAAATTAAACCAATTGAAGTTGCCACAAGTAACAACAACAACAATGATGACAAAAGAGGAGGACCTTGGAAGTAACCCGTTGTAAATTCAAGAACACGATGACATTCATTTGTTATCATTCATGCTAATAATCATGAAATTAACAAAGTAATAAGAGAGAACAGACGAAAATAATAAATCATTGCAATCATTAAATCTACCAATATTTTCCTAGGCTTTAAACAATTTTATCAATTTCTTTAATCTTTCTTACTTTTAGAAATGTGCAATATTTCAAATTTTGAATAAATTTCACGATGAATTGTTAACAAGATAAATTTGCTTATCTTTCTTTTTTGCTCTCTCTACAAGCAATGATATTGAAAAGAAAAAGATGATTATAAGCACGAATATCACGATGAAATATTACAGAAATTCTAATATAAATTAGATGATATTTTTAGAGAGAAGAGAGAAAGAGAGAAAAGGTTGCTAAAGAATATTTGAAAGGGTATGAGAGAGGAGATTGTTCGTTTCTATGTTAAACTCATGTTACTTTTTTTTTCTTTCGTAATTTTAATTTTTCGTTTCTTTCATTTTCTCAGACAAAAAGAAACGATTGAAAATTAAAATTTTTCATACTTTTCAATAACACACATATTTATACATAGAAAAAAGAAATACTTTAAACAAAATCGTTCAATACGCTTTTTTATCATTCCTTTTCTTCTTATCCTTATTTAATACAAAGGAAAAAACTTGAGGAAGAAAACGTCTGTCAACGATTTCAATAACATAGACAGTAGTACCATTTTACAAAATTCTTCCATGAGTTATCAGGTCATCAGATATAGATTAGAATTCAAAAACATTTAAAAAAAACAAAAACAAAGAGAGAGAAACGGAAGAGGGAGAGGAAACGAAAGAATGAAAAAGAGATAAAATGAAGAAAGAAGAATATGGTGAGATAATTCCTTAATTGGACGAAAGATAAATAATATGAACGAACTAAAATATGGACTAAATGTTCAAGAATTCTTGATTTTTTTTTGTGGAGAAAGAAAGAGAGAGAGAGAGAGAGAGAGAGAGAGAGAGGAAAAGTATAACTGATGTATCACTGTATTACTAATATGTATATTAAGCTTCTCTACAATATTAGCAAGCAACGGGAAAAAAAATGTTTTATTTTTTGTATATTTCTATCACTTACTGACAATATAGAAAAAGGAGAAAAAAAAAACTAAAATAACCAAAATTGATGAAAAAAAATTACTGCAAATGTACAAGCAAATAAGCATCGATTCATTTTTAAAATACAAAATGTGAGATTTTTTTAATAGAAGGAAAGAAAGATCAGAAATAATCTGTTCATTTGGCAGAGAAAAAGAATGAAAGAAAGGAAGAAAGATCTGAAATAATCTGTTCATCTGGTAGAGAAAAATTTAATTTTGTTTCTCTTTTTATTTTTTTTCTGAAACATATTGTATGATTGAGAGGAGAAGAAAAAAAGAAAAAGGCAGGGAATGATAAGCAAGTAATGTTGTTCGTTTTAGAAATGATAATAAAACTAAAATAAATTTATTTTAGCTTTTTTTTCCTCTCTTTTTTAAAAATTAAATTTGTAAATTCTCATTTATACAGTGATAATGAAAATGAAAGAAAGGTAAAATTTTACTCTTATTTAAATGCAATATTTCTACTCTTTACTTTTCATCTTTTCCACTGAAATAAATTCCTACATAATTCTATTATTCTACTCTTTTCTCTTCTTCTCTTTCTCTTCTTTCTCATTTTCTTAGAGAAAAAGGTAAAATAAATTGTTTTAATAGCGAATACTTTTTTTAATTTTAAAGAAAAAATTTTCTTTTGAAATAAAATTTATGATTTCTCATTCAATGTATGTGATGATAATGAAGATGATGATGGAAAAGTGATTAATTTTACTCTCATTTAATACAATATCAAATTGCACAGTAATGTATTGCATGGGATGTGATGTGATTCGTTCATTTTAAAATCACTATAATTTTCATCTTATGTATTATTGAATGTATGATAATTTATAATCATTTAACATCATTTTGTCCTATTTTTAATGAATTCAAATGATAGCAATAATAGCAGTGTGATCTAATTGCATCCATTTACCTTTGCAAGGTAAAAATATATTAAATTAATAAATTATTCCTGTAATGGATTTCTATGATATTTAATAATATTTGAGAAATTATAACTATTAATTTTATTTCTATTATTGATATGGGATTTACTAATAAAAGAGGAATGATGGAAATTTGATCTGTTACACCGAGATACTTGAGATGGATTGTCAGCTAAGCAAAAGCTGATATTTGAAATTTATTATTAGTTAAGCTAAATAATTTTCATCCTTAAAATGTTCAGCAAAATATATGCATATTGTAGTAGAAATCTTATGATATAACAAACAAGGAGAACAAAAAGTGACCAATTATTCGAAATATTTCTTTTTTTGGATTGCTATAACATATTTCTAATTTATCAGTGACGTAAGTACTTCTCTTTCAATTCTTTAAAGTATAGTTATTGGAAAGTTGCATTATTGCCGTATATATCATTTGACTAACTTTAAAATACTTGAAAAGTATTTTAAAGAATTATCGGCTATTTACGTCAGTTGTTGATATTTGTTCAAAGCACACAAGTTTTACAACATTTACACACATAGAAAAGAGATAGACGTAAACGGATACGGACGTGAATAAAGTTTGAAAAAGGAACAATTAGGAATGACAGGAAGGAGCATTGTGTACCTTTCGTCCTTTCAATATGAGTCTTTCAGTTCTCTTTTAAGCTAAGAAATAGGAGAAAACTGAGGAATAATAATAAATGATGAGAAATGAGATAATTAGATTTTCCGTTTTGTCAGTAATAACTAATCAGTAAAACTGTTTTCCATTCATTAGAAAAGCCTTCTTGACGAATATTTTTTGCTTCTAAATTTCGAATTTATTTTATGACACATAAAAATTCATATATGTCTATTAGTTATTATTTGAAGTTTCATGTTTCAGAAAAACAAATTGAATAACCTTAGTTTGTAGCATTTATGTTATGGATTTTTTCTTTATTAAACTGATGAAAAGCTTGCTCTTTTCTAAATATATTCAGATGATATTGAAAAGTTTTTAATTAATAAAATTATATTTCAAGTAATTATAAGTAAAGATAATTTATTGAATTTTATTATATTTACATCTCGAAAAAACTCCCGCAGCAATCAATTTCGAAGTATAACAGGGGAAAAAAATGACTCTCCTGCAAAATTGATTCTGTATTTGTGAAATTTTAATGATTATTATATTTGTAAAAAGTTTAAATTGTCAATTAGATCAACGTTTTAAATCATTTTTATATCGTTTTAGATCATAAAATATCGAATTATTTGAGGATATTTGAAATAGTTATGGTAGTAAAAATGATTTACGATGAAATATAAAATAAAAGAAATCATGAACTACTATTAGTTATGATTGCACGATCATACGTCCTCATAATCATCAGTTCTATTGTTACAATGATGAAAATACAATATTAAATCGGTCAAGTACCACTACAATACTAGAAATATGCCTAGAATATTAAAATACTCTTCAAAAATAGAAATGTTTACAATATTAAAATGCTACTATAATAACAGTAAAAATGTATGGAATGTTACAGTAATAGAAATGAAACGTATGGAATATTAAATACTGTTACTGTTACAATAATACTGTTACAATAATGAAAATCTCATCCAATTATGATAAAATATTACTGCAGAAACTTTCAAGCGTTTATACTTAAACAAAAATTATCAGCTTTTTTTTTTTTATCTCATAAGCAATAATAAAAAGAGGAAAAAAAATTGAATTTTATAATATTTCTATTTAAATATATCAATTTCAAAAAGGTTCACAATTTATGATTAAATCACAAGAATAAAGTTAATTATCTTTAGAATTTACAAAAAAAAAGTAATAGGCCAAGAATTAACGTCAATAAACAATTTAAATTGAAACAGTAAATGATAAATTCAAAGAGAATTCACGTGTGGCAATCCTTCTCTCTTCTAATTTTCCTCTTCCACCAATTCAATCAAAACTTGTTTTAACAATAACAATAGGAAAAATTAACCGCCAAAAAAAATTAGAAATTTAAAAATTAAAATTGAATGGAGAAAAAAAGCAAGCAATATATAATCTTTGTTATCACTTTTGAGAAGAGATACAGAGAAGGAAGAAGAGAGACAAGTAGAGTAAGAATTGTTGGACATCGATGACCTCCAAAATAAACTAATAAGGAGAGAGAG